>CM038465.1:700100-995791 GCA_021464415.1 Lonicera japonica | reverse complement strand
TTCATTTTCTTTGATGACTGTTTAACATGAAGTTTCTGGTGTGTCAAATAGAATTGAGTCCAAGCGACATCAAAATCAAGTATATAACTCAATCAAAAGTAAATAATATATAAAATTTCATCAATAAATCAATCAGAACCAAAAACTTGTAATTGTATTAAAAATCGAATCTTTTGAGTGGGAAGGAATTACAATTGTTGATGAAGATAACAATACCAAAAAGGAGAAGAAAATAAAAGTGAATGAACTGCATCAACATGAGTATTCCCTATATATTGATCTCTTGTTCCACTGATCGGGCGCTCGGGAGATAGAGAGCTGGTTTGTTTTGCAAGAGTGACACAAGTGCCCAAAGTTCTTTAGTGTGAAAAATACAATTTACAATCTCTCAATTTGCACTGGCTTCCTTTCAACACTAACAACTACTTCGCTTGAACAAAGAATGTATAATTCACCTCGAATCAACACTGAGACAAGTGCTTGTCCATTTAACGAAGCTCCACTGGCTATGACTTCATTTCAACCATGGATAGCTCGGCCTGAAAAAGTTTGTAATTCCATCCACCTGAATTAACAGAATAAGTTCTAGTTAAATAGTAGCATAAACTCCATTCTGATGGACCGTCAGCAGCACCATCTACAATTGAACAAGGACTGTATGGTTCCACTTGAATCAATGCCAGCCAAGAATAGAAGACATAACTCGACGCACACAAGTTCTCGTCATTTTTCTGAAGCTACAATTGCTAAGGCTTACATTTCAATCATTGCTAACTCTGCCTGAACAACACAAAATTTCATCCACTTGAATCAATAGATTTAGCTCCAGTTGAAGAATATTTCCACCAACAGCAGGAAAATCGTAGCTTCGGCGCAACCTTTGACACAGCAATACACATTTCCGTCAACATGCTATTTCACCTAATCATCTCACACACAGAATACAAGAGGAAAAAAACAGAGAGGATTCATAAAGGTATTAAATTGCATCGAAAATGACGTTTGACCTCAATCAGCTCTGCCTTAGGGAGGGGAACAAGGGACAAGGTGACAAAGAGAGAAAAAGAAAAACGCAAGAAATATGGAAAAGATTAACTCCCTAATTTCAAGTTAAGCATCCTGTTAGAAGAAAGTGTGGACCATAATGTATGTAGAGTCCTAAGCAAAATATATTCAAACAACGGGTGTTGAAGAGCCACTGGTGTTGAAGAGTGCACTTCCTTATAAAAGATTGAGGAACAAAGGGACGCCAGTCATTTAAACTGAGTTAAGTAGAAACTTGAAAATTCACAATGTAAATGAGGACAAATAAGATAAAATCACATCTGACCTTATCAAAGACCAGCCGATATATATCCAATAGAAGAGCTGCTACTTAATAGGTCTTGTCCACTCCCAATCACCACTCAATTTGCTTAAGTGGCTTCAATTCCTTTGTAACAAACACTTGTTGTATGCTAATACTGAAATAGACACTAAAAAAGCAATAAAGAAAAAAAGAAAAGAAAAAGGATTTAGAACATCTAATTGAACATCAAAAGCCAACATGATCATCAGGTTGTATATCGAAATGAATTTATAGCTCTTTTATGTACAAGCTGTCATAATTGGCTGTATTTTCATCATATGGCAAACTGAAAATGACTAGTACTTATGGAAAATATATTCAAACAACTAGTGGTGGATCTATACAGTCTTCCCCACATACAAAACAAAACAGCGGAAAAAGAGAGATGCATTGTAGAAATGGTTAAATCAATTATCCTTCTTCTGTATTGCAGCAAAACAATATAGGTATTCCTAAATTATTAGTTCCAAATTTCTTCCAAAAAATAAAATGCAATTAATGCCTACTGCTTATTAACCTTGAGATCTTATTTTTCACTTTTCTTGAACACTTTATCATGGTGGAAACTTCTTTCATATATGCAATAGCAGAAGAGTAACTTACCATCATTATGGGCCTTCATTCGGAGCTTCAATTCATCGATGTTGCCTCCTTTATGATTCTCACTAGCTGCAAAAGTTACAAACCCATGTACGTATATACGTTATTTTGTTTGCATCAATCAGAACGTGCTCTTCACATATGAAGGAGAATAATAGCTTACTCATTTCAAGTAATTCACGGCAGCAATTAAAATTTATGATAGTTTGGTTTCATCTATATGAGTATACATATATATATCTACTTCCAATTTGTTTACTCCAAATAAATTTACTCATTGAAGCTTATAATCTCATTCTAATTACGTTAAGCTACAAATGATAGTTCTTTCAAAATTAATGTTCTGGAAATGAGATCACCTTTGCAGAAGATGAAATCTGGATTTCCATAGTCAAAAACCTACATTTACCTGGCGTCATCAACTCGCCTGTGCAATGTCAAGAACAATTTAACTCAAACAGATATAAATATAAATCCTTCGAATTCAAATTTAAATAATAAACATTAACAGCCAAATGTTAGAATGAGTCATATGTTTGTTTGGACCCTCAATTGCCTACGTGCCTCGCTTATCTTGCAAGTTTTACAAAATGATTTAACTTATCGAATAAATAAAAAGTTCCAAGTCCTTGGAAATAATAATAAAAAAATCGGAAAAAAGGGGCAAACGTAAGAATAAAGTAATGTGTTTGCTTTGATCCTCAATTCACTTCACTAAATCAGCAAATAAACATTCCAATTCTAAATATTTTATCAAAAAGAGTAAAAAATGATATTCTGGCAACATTTGCTATCAGCAAAAAAAATATTTCCATAGAAAGGACTATACAATTAACTTACTGTTTACTTCCTCATTGATCTCACTGTAGTGCTGTGATTTTTTTTTTTTTTTTTTTTTTTGGGGGGGGGGGGGGGGGGGGGGGGGGGGCAGAGCAAGCTAAGCAGAATGTACAAGTAACTTGCTGATTACTCTCTTATCAACGCAGATTGTATTAATATGAGAAATCCTTTCCCACTCTGGGCGGGAACTGTCGGTGCATTTTTCTACCCTCATAAACCAATTTTGTTCGAGTAACGAGTTAGTTACAGAGAACTAGAAGAGATTATAGATGAGTGTTTTTTTTTAGTGTTATTTATTGTTGTTTTTCTCCACCTAATATATTGTTTACAAGTAAAATTATGTTTCAAAATATTCCCAACTACCGTTAATCCCTTATTTAATGACATTGACAACTTAATTAATTATGTATAATGAATTAAAATTCTAGTCCATGTATAATGAAGTTTTCAACGTGATTCATAAAACCACATTCTAAGCCGCCAAGAATACAGTTATAAATTTGAGAGAGACTCGATATTTTAAATGGATCTTTCATAAATTCCCTTTGTTTTAATATTTTTGGTGCTTCACTTTTAGAGAATTCAAAAATATAAATATTACATATGTTTTTCATATTCTTTGAGGAACAAATGCTTCACTTGATTATCTCATGCACTAGAGAAATGAGGAAATAACAATAACGATGCTTAAAGGTTTAAGTTGCATCGAAAATAACTTCACCTCAATAAGCTCTGCCTTAGGAGACGAACAATGGGACAAGGCAACTAAAGAGAGAAAGAAAAACGAGAGAAATGACAAGATTAACATACTAAATTTTAAGATAAGGATCACATTAGAACATAGAAAGGACCAACAATGTATATAGAGTGCTCGGCAAAAAGATATTTCATGTTGAAGATTGCGCTTCCTTATCTTGACAGCTAGATTTCTTCAATTCCCAATCACACCATGAGTGGGAATCCTTGGTGCATCATTCTATTAAAATTGGAGAGGAGTAAATTTCCAGTTGACTTAATTTGATGAGGCATCTCATTTCCTCCACAGATGGCATATGCATCAGCTTCTTGCATATGTAAATAGAGGGAGATTGAAGAGAGGAGAGGTTCCACATAAATTTCCAAATCGTAGCATTGCTTCAGTCTTCAATCACACATACCATAAAACTTTTATCCTGCAGAATAACCAGATGTCACAATTAGATGTCCAATTTTCTGGCAACAATACTACAATGCATGCATTATGCCCTCTTCACGCATGCAACAATAAACTAATTAAGGGTTCAAATTGTCGAGACAATAAATTCCACATCAGAGTTTGAAAAATGGGATCAGAGTTCCAGCAAATTCATCAGACTTAGCATGTATACATATACCAAGCCACCAATTGATGGTTTCAAATCCAGCAACTATAACGTTGTACATAAAGATAATCCATAAGAGAAAAAGAAACAGAGGCTAATTATACCGGCAAGCAATCACCTTTTCTATTCGTCCCTGTCCTATCTTTCCGGATTTGAAGCCGAATTCACTTCCTGAAAAATAGAGGAAAACATGCATCAGTAACTTCATAATCATTTAATTTTCTGTCAATCACATTAACAAATAAAAATTCCCATAAAGATATTAACAGTAAGCCGGTGGACCTCCTTGTAGAGTTAGTGAGACAATAGTATAACTTTGAGGCTTCCTATTCTATATCCCTATACTTCTTCTAAAATAACGTTTATTTGTTCATATGTATAGGCAATGCCTATGGCTTATAAACATCTAGACCTAAAGAAGTACCATTGAAGTTGACAACCAGTGGTAATTAACACCAAACAGCTTAGATTATTCTAGTTTACCTCTAGGTCAAACACTAGCTGCAAAAGATAGAAATCCAAATTTTGTTAACCAGCTTGTGCTTGTCAAATATGCGGGAGAACATTAGCTTACTGATTTCAACAGAAATTCACGGTGGAAATTGAATTTTACCGTTGTAAATGATATTCTGGCAGGGTACAACTAATTTACTTAACTTACTACTAGATCGATTGGGCTGCTAATGTATGTGAGGGTGAGGGTGAGTATGTATGGTGAGAGAGAAAGAGATAGAGAGATACACAGAATTTAAATAAATATTTACATGTATAAAGTAAGTGAAACGCTTTCAAAAAAATAATAGTTATGCGTGAAGAGAATGGACATGAATAAATGAATGTAAATGACTGTATAAACAACTTACATATTACACTCTTGTCGATGTTGATTGTAGTAACATGGGAAATCGGGGTGGGAATCCTTGGTGCATCTATATATTAGAAGCGAAGAACCATAAATTACCAATTGACTTAAATTGGTGAGGCGTCTTATTGCTTCCACAGAGGGCATATAATCAGAGACTGAAGAGAGGAGAGTTTGCCAGCCACTTGGGGAGTGACTTGATCACCGGCCACCCTTTAAAATTTCAACTCTACACATTGTAGGCATTGGATGCGGTAATCAATAGACCGTGGTTGAATGCCATCATCATCATTCTCTTCTACTGCAACATCATCACAAGTAGTAGAAGTGGAGGAGGAAGGCCACGAGAAATAATCAAGCTCTTCTGAGATCTCATTGAACTTCAATTTCTGGAGAAATCGAAAATCTGGAAAACACACCATAGCAGGGCAACGGCTAACATGCAATTCCTGGAGAGTTGTGCCCAGTTCTTCTGGCAAACTTGTCAACCTTTTGCAATAGACAATTCAAAGACTCCATGGAGGCATACCTGTTAACTTATCACACCTGTTAACTTATCACAACTTCTAATATAAAGTTCTTGTTGCCAAGTGGAAAGACTTGGGTTAAACTTGGTAAACCAATCAGCTTCGTACACCCCGCAATAGATACTTCGCTTATAGATGTCAGCTGGGGTACATCTGTTAGACTATTGCAGTCTTCTAAATGTAATTTCACAAGAGCCTTAAGGTTGTTTGGTAAACAACTCAGATTGGGGCATCCCGATATAGACAATTCAAAGATGGAGGCTTGTAGATTGTTTGGAAAATATGAAAACCCATTACAACCAGAAATGATCAACTCTCTTAGCGAAGGAAAATGACTTGGCACGGTTTTTAAACTTGAACACATTCTAATCTTCAACTTTTTCAGGAAAGGAAATACACGCATTGAACCCGATTGCTGATCCGCTTCCAACCATTTCTCTAGCCTTGGCATTTGCTTTAGAGTGAGTTTTATCAGTGAAGGAAATATCATAACTTCAGCTGCCCCACTGCTGCTAATACTCGCACCACCACCAGCTGCATGCTTGCCATAGAATTCTGCTCCAATAACTCTCACATTACCCATCCCAATTATCTTAACGACTTTGAGATACCGAAGGTGCCCGAGTGGAGGGATTCGCTCGCATCCGTTGCAATTGCAAAGTCTGATTTTCACCAAGTTGTGAAGTGTTGAAAATGGCTGACTTTCTGCCATCACCCATGATGGAAATTTCTCGCCGGCAAAATTTTTGATTGTTAAACCTCTCAGATTCGAATGAGGTTCAAGACCTTCTAAGACATCCTCATCATTGCAAACCTTGTTGTTGATTCTCTCATCATTTTGAAACTGCATTGCACACCTAGGGGTAGCCCAACAAAATCTTAATGTACGAATATGTGACTTCTTAGATAAATTTGCATATTTTGCTTCTGCATAGTTTTCCACATGCTCAAGCCCGAAAATGGTTAAGTCACCACTAAGATTGTCCAAACTTCCCAATTCCTCAATGTGACATCCCCTGTCCCGGTTCACTGTGAAGAAAGGTAACGTCCGTAGATTAGTCAATCGCCCTACACCAATAAGCATGCAATCCTGAGATTTGACAATACTTCCGAAGCAAAAATGTCTCAAGTTAATAAGGTGTCCAAAATTTTTTGGAACCTCGTGAACCCATCTGAGTTTTAGGGTTTGCAAATTGTAGAGCTTAGTGATGTTATTTGGCAATAAAAATATGCTAGTCTTTGAGATGTCGAGATACCTTAAATACTTCAGCATCTCAATCGAAGCCGGCAACTCTGTGATGCTGTAGTTCTCGAAAACTAGAACACACAAGCATTTTAAGCTCGCTAACAGCTTGCCATCGAGACCACCTTTTAGGATTAGAGTCTGCAGTCTCGAACAAATTTTCATTGAAATTTCTGGTATTTCTCTTAAGGAATAGATCAAGGACAGATGCACAACATCAGAATCACCATTCAGATGACTAGCCTCCAAATTTTTGCAATAATTAACTGATTTAGACCATGCAAGATCGTGAAAAAGATCATGCATCTTGCAACTTGTGATGGAGCCGTACTCGTCCTTCTTTGCATCTTGTAGCATGGAATTTAAAAACAAAATACCAAAATACTTGTTGCCTATATTCTCCATCGACAAATCACTGTTCTTGGGAGGATGAAGCAATCCCAGGGCCATCCAAAGTTGTACTAAATTACTCTTTTCAAGGTCAAAATTTTTGGGAAAAATCGAGCAAAATGTAAAACAATGCTTCAGTGGTAATGGTAGATGCTCGTAGCATATCTCTAGAGCATATAGGACATCGTTTGTTTCATCCAAATTCAAATCGCTTAGGATTGACTGCCACTCAATTTCAGACTTCTTAGAGTACATTAAACCTCCTAAAGCCCTTAATGCTAATGGCACACCCCTACACCTTTCCACTATACATTTACCTATATCCACCATATTTGGCGTCTTCATTGGTCCACCCACTGTGAATGCTCTCCTCTCAAACATGGCCCAGCTTTCGTCCTCTGAGAGTGATCTCATTCTATGAATAAAAGATGCTTGCATCATTAAAGCAACTTGTGTAATGCGTGTCGTTACCATAATCTTGCTTCCACGGGATGTACCTATTCCCAACAAAGCCTTTCTCAAGCAATCCCATTTATCTGGATCCTGATTCCATACATCGTCTAATACAAGTAAATACTTTTTTCCTTTTAATCTTCCTCCAAGCTCATTTTTAACATTTGACAACCGGGGATTTTTCCCAGTGAGAGATTGTACCATCTCGTTTAAAAGCTTTGTTACGTCAAAATCTTCGGATACATTGATCCATATTATTTCATCGAAACACGTCACCACCTCGCCACGGTTGCAAACCAGCCGAGCAAGCGTCGTCTTACCCATACCCCCCATTCCTACTATGGCCACGACCGATAAATGATTTTCGTTTTCAGAAATACAGAGCTGGCGTGCTATTATTGGCACATCTTCATGCATTCCCAAAACTTCCGAATCATAAATGAAAGGGTGAATCAGCTCGATTTCAGTATGTTCGATAGGGGCAAGTTCGATTTGAGTTCCTTGTTTATAAATCTCATCTAGAGATTTATCGATACTTGTAAGTTCATTCTTTAAAAATCTCAATTGTAGACGTACCTTGTCCATCTTTGGGTTAATCTCTAGCTTCAATCGAAGAGTTTGATAATTGAACTCTTCCAACACAGCATCATACAGTGTGAGTTTGTCCAGCCAAGTTTTAACAGATTCATCCAATCGGGTCTTGTTGTTGGCAGATGCACGATGAGGAGGCTCTGGCTCATAATTTCTCCTTCGATCTTCCCAAAATACGACTCAGTTTCAGATATATTGGAACTCGATCGAACAAGAAACAATCGGTTCGGTTGATCTGTAAAACAAAACAAGAATAATAAAGGACACAGATCCGATCCTCAAAGTTTTGTTTGATCTGTTACGGATAGTCAACTCAGTGGGTTACAAGATAAAAAAGTAAGTAAATAAATAAATTAAGACGACGACTAATCACGTTAATTTGAAGTTGCTCGTTGGTGGGTGCTGTTGCCGTGTTATTCTCTTAAAAGCCATATGAGCAATGGCCTAAAATTATTTTTTGATTTTTAACCATAATTTAAATTCTTATATATATTTTTATTCTTGTTTTAAAGTGTTAAATTAAAAATAAGATATATATATATATATACACTCTAAACACACACAATCAAATAACTACGTATATGCACTCTACGCTTTTAAATTATTTTCTCTCTTATCAATTTTCTTTTAAAAATTTAAAATGTCATATCTTTAAATTCAAAAATTAAATTTTAATAAAAAATATATTTGAAACATACTAATCAAGATTAATAAAACAAGATTCATTGTGAATAAAATAAAATCATTGGGCTCATCCACTTTTAGGTTTAATTTAGCATTTAACCTATATTATTTTGGTACTTTACTTTTCCTTTTTTTTTTTAAAAAAAAAAGCTATGTGTAGACTACCTGTAAGATCAAGAAAGTATGATATATCGAGATTAATAATAGGAAGAAAAATTAACAATATGGTTAAAAAAATTATTTTCTCTCTCATCAATTTCCTTTTAAAAATTTAAAATGTCATATCTTTAAATTCAAAAATCAAATTTTAAAAAAAAAATATATTCAAAACATACTAATCAAGATTAATAAAACAAGATCTATTGTGAATAAAATAAAATCATTTGGCTCATCCACTTTTAGGTTTAATTTAGCATCTAAACTATAATATTTTGGTACTTTACTTTACTTTTCCTTTTTTTTTTTTTTGGAAAAAAAAAAAAAGACGCTATGTGTAGACTACCTGTAAAACCAAGAAAGTATGATATATCCATATTTATAATAGGAAGAAAAAATAACAATATGGTTAAAAAAAATATATATTAACTGATGGAAAAATCAACTTTTACTATTCAATAAATGAAAACCAAAGTGAACTTATCAAAGTAGGCCAATTAATATCGTTTCGGTCGATTTTATTTCTCTAATAAATGTAATTGAATATAAACTCTCAACTTTTCACAATTGTTAGTCTTAACTTTTCACACATTCTTCTTTATCCTTCAAATTTTATTTATTTCGCCGTGCCGTCCGGCATGGGTATAACCTAGTATATATATAAACTCCAAGGGAGGAACCGAGTGGGAAGGAGGCCAGGACTAAGGGGCTTACCACCCCAAGGTCCTAGGTTCAACGCTCGTCCTCTACTCTTGGAGCCATGGATTGCAGCATTGTGAGAATCCGCAAATGCGACCCCCGGGTCTCATCCCCGTTCTTTGGGCGTCTGAAACGTCGGAAAGGATCCCGTCGTTCCATTTGCTTGGAGTGTTTTAATAATTCATACCGGGTGTCCCTCTATCCTGTTTCTAGGTACAAGAGGGTTCATTCAGAGTCGCCATTACGTTTTACAAGAAAACGGACAAAAAGGGGTCGTGTAAGAGAAGAGGCTACATATAAGCCTTTCTTTACACGTTTGTCTACGAAACCAGGATTCTATAGGGTTCGGAAACTATATTACGGTTTGGGAAGGTGTTAAACACCCATTCGGTCTCTAGTGGACTTATATGTTTATTTTATGTTGAAGAACTTGGATGCTTTTACTGATAGTCTACTACTTTTCAAATGAAAACCCTAATTTCTGGGGTAAACGGAAAAGGGGTAGAAACCTTTGTGTTCCGAGATCCGATGTTTTTATTTATTGAAAGATGTAAATACAAATGACAAAACCTTTTATTTTGAAAGAGTGTCCCGTATTATTTCCTCAGATAATGATGGATTTCTTGTGTTGTAATTACTTTCGTAAAAGTTCGGATTTATATCGGGACTGATTTAATATGGAACTAGAACTCTTTGAGGAGAGTTTTATCAGACACGTCGCAGTCTATAGAAGAGACAGGATATGTTGATTTTAGTTCCTAGATAAGTCTTATCAGTCCGGGTTTTGAAAACAGAATTTTATCCGGATGGTGATATGCTTACTCTTCTGGTTTTGCAAATGGTTTTATCAGAGTCTTTTGTTTTGAAAACGGTAGACTGCTTTGTAACTTGGCAATAAGGTTATTCAAATAAAACGTGGACAAAACAACAGAAATAAAACAAGTACACAGATAAACTTGATTTTCGAGCGCGTTAGGAATCTAGCACAACCATGTTGCCACTTCGCTTACTAGGACAGGGATCGACCTGGCCGGTCAGGTCGCGGGGTGCGGGGCAACGCCCCGTTAGAAAAAATCGAGTTTTAAACAAGTCTACAATAAAACTAATATATCAATATCTTATTTAATTACTAGAAGAGACTTTTGTTACCTTCCCAACGAGAATAATAATAAGAAATCAAATATAATACGGCAGAGAGATCTCCGGCGATAATAATCTTCTCTTTCTTCAGATATTTCCGAGAATTCGATTCCAGAAACGGGACATGTCGAGTGTTGAGAATAGATTCGATAATTCTTCAGAAATAAGACGATAATCGGAAAAAATGCTTGACGAAAGATCAAAAAATCAGATCATAAACTTCGCTGCCAAACTGCTCTAAAACTGCTATTTTTTGCTCTTTTTTGGGTGTTTTGTTGCTGTCCAACTGCCGTCTAGAACCCATGGGGGTGCTGGCCTATTTATAGTGACGAAAAGGTGTATGTCGCGCGACAATCATGACTGTCGTGCGACATTTCACTTTAATGATGATTCTGACTCACTAATGAGTCAGAAAGTGGAGTGGTGGGGTGTTTGTCGCGCGACATGTCCCTATAAAGTGGGATTGTCGTGCGACAATCTTGTGTATGTCGCACGACAATCTTGAATGTCGTGCGACATTTCCATTAAAAACAGGTTTGTTTGGCCAACAAATGCTTCCGGGGCAGTCTCGGGTGTTCGGGTGGGTCCCGAACTCCAGAAACAGCAGTTCTCGAAGGTCGTTAGGGTTCTTGCGGGGGTCACGGATCGGGGTGTCTACAAGCGTGCCTTCAGTGCTGTTTCGCAAGTCTTGTTCAGGATGGAGTGATTAGTTGGGTGCGCGTAAGTTGGCCCGGGTACATTTTCATAGCAAAAAAAAACATGTATATATATTATATAACTATACACTCTTGAGATTTAATTCTTGGTTGATTGGTATTATTGTCAAATTTATTACTACTACTATATTGTGAAAATAACGTAAAACTTTAAAAATACAGTTTAATTTTTAAAAATAATATTATACTCTATCAAAGAGATGATTGTTTTGACAATATGTTTTACGCTAATTCTTTCGCAAGCATTTATGTAAACTTGAAAGAATTAACGGTATAAAAATCTATGTCTATGCTATATATAAAAGTACGAATAATTTAAGTATTTTTTCTCTTTTTTATGAAGACAAATATGCCCCTTAATTATAAACAAAAGATTTTAAGATTCACATTAAGTAAAACAATATAACTCCATATATAAGATTTACATTAAATAAAAGTATAACTCCATATATTTTTATATTAATATTAGTATTTTAAATAAATTTAAATTATACTTTATTTGGTTAAAATAATTAAATAAGTTAGAGTTTGTGTTGAATTAGGTGTTTTGTATAAGAGTTAATTTTATATAACTTCATAACAAAATTCACAAAAAGAAAGCTATTTAATAGATGGTATTAAAATTACAATTTGGTGTTATATAATCTTATATGAGTGCTATATTGTTGTTTGGTATTGTGATAAAATATTCATGTTATACATCACTGGGATATACAATCTATTATTTAAATGAATGTTATATTATTTTGTGGTATTGTGCATAATAATCCACATACGTTTAATAGAATTAACTATCTACCAATTTTAAAAACTTATTAAAAATATATTACTCTCTTATATATCTAATCAATAGTCTGCTTGCCCCCTATGTACTAAAAACTTTCAACACGACAAATTTTTATCATGTATCTATAACATTTTTCTACAGTTGACCAATTCTATGATTTTCTTATAATTATTAATTAAATTTTACACTTGATACTATGTTTTTTCTTATTTTTTATTTGCTAATTATTCAATTCTTAGTATGTGCGTATTTATTAATGGCCTTTGTTAAGTACTAAAACCATCTGCAAACCACGTGTACAAAAACTAGTACATACAAAATTACGAATAATTATTTGGTCGCAATGGATCTTATTTTATAGATCTTGAAGATTATGTTTCAAATATATAAATTTTATTAAATTTTGATTTTTGGATTCAATGTTATGGTATTTTAAATTCTTTTTGAAAGTTAATAAGAGAGAAAGGTGAAAGTATATTTGTTTATGTGTATACTTTGTGTATACTTTGTTTATATGTATGTTTTGGCGTGGGTATGAGTTAATTTGACATTTCAAATTTTAACAAAATAATTCAAGTTAATTTAAATTAATATTTTCTATTCTTAGTCATTAGATCGAAAGACCTTCTAGATTTGTTATCTTATTTCATGGAAAGTCCACCATATTCTGCTTCTCCATTGCTCAACTCTACAAACGCTCTCTGCTTAAACATGATCCAACTATTGTCTTGTGAGAGAACTTTCAAATGATAAATATAAAATGCTGGCAAGATTGGAACAAAATCTTGACTGCGCGTCGTTACCATAATCTTGCTTTCATAGGAATCTTCTATTCCTAACAAAACCTTTCTTAAGCACTGCCATTTATCATGATCTTGATTATGTACATCGTTTAATACAAGTAAATACATTTTTTCCTTCTAATCTCCCCCAAGCTCATTTTTAACTATTTTGTTGACATTTGACAACTAGAGATTTTTCCCGGTGAGACATTGCACCATCTCATTTAAAAGCCTTGTTACGTTAAAATGATTGGATACAGTTATCCATAGTATTATATCGAAATGCCTCACCACCTTGCCATGGTTGTAAACAATTTAAGCAAGCGTTGTCTTACCCAGACCCCCGATTCCAAGTTTCCAACTATGGCCATAAATGATACATGTTTATTGTTTTCAGAAAAACAGAGTTTTTCTACTATCTTTGACACCTCAGCCTCCCTTCCCCAAACATCCGAATCATCTACGTACTAGTGAGTCAACCAGTTTTCAGTATGTTCGACATTGAGATCTAGAGATTTCACCCCTTGAAGCCTCTTTATAAATCGCATCTAGAGACTTATTGATACTTGTAATCTTGATAGACATCTTTAGAAGAAATAAAAGTGAGTTTTTCAAGGGAGAAAATATGTTGCGTTGTTAGGATCTATGCCAATATAACTTTGACAACACAATTTTACCAATCAGAATAATACCGTTACCAAACGATACCCACCGTGAACAATACGTATATATGATGGAACAAGTAAAATACCAATGATGAAAGAGACACCAAGATTCTACGTGGTATATGCAAATCGCCATTAATCCACGGAGAGCCTGATTTTACTATTGAGATAATATTGGTACAATATAAGGAACACAAGATATACACTCTTTTACCCTTCGCCTAGGTACACCTGATCTCACTTTAAGAAATCAAAATTTAAAATATAAACTCTCTCACTAGATAAACTTTCAATAAGAGAAACTCATTAACATTAAGGACTTTAGGAGGTTTAATGTACCCTAAGAAGTCTGAAACTGAGTGGCAGTCAATCCTAAGCGGTTAGCTATAATATTTAGATGAAAAGAACAATGTCATAGATGCCCTATAGATATGCTACTAGCATCTACCATCACCACTAAAGCATTTTTTTTGCATTTTGTTGGATTTTCCCCAAAGATTTTAACCTTGAAAAGAGTAATTTAATACAACTTTGGATGACCCTGGGATTGGTTTGTCCTTTCAAGAACAGTGGTTTGTTGATGGAGAATATAGGCAACAAGTATTCGATATTTTATTTTAAATTCCATGCTACAAGATGCAAGGAAGGATGAGTACGGCTCCATCACAAGTTGCAAATACATGATCCATTTCACGATCTTGCGTGGTGTAAATCAATTAATTATTGATGAGAGAATCAACAAGTTTCGAATTGATGAGAGAATCAACCAGAAGGTGTACAATGATGAGGATGTCTTGGAAGGTCTTGAACCCCACTCGAATCTGAGAGGTTTAACGATCGAAAACTTTGTGGGTGGGAAATTTCCAGCATGGATGACGGGGGAAAGTCAGCCATCTTCAGCACTTAGCAACTTGGTGAAAATCAGACTATGTAATTGCAATGGATGCAAGCGAATCCGTCCACTCGGGCACCTTCAGTATCTCAAAGTTGTTAGGATAATTGGGATGAGTAATGTGAAAGTTATTGGGGCCAAATTCTATGGGAAGCATGCAGCTAGTGGTGTAGGGGCAGCTGAAGTTATGATGTTTCTAGCATTAAGAGAACTCACTCTAAAGAAAATGCCAAGCCTAGAGAAATGGTCATAAGTAGTGCAGCAATCAAGTTCAATGAGTGTATTTCCCCGCTTGAAAAAGTTGAAGATCAGCATCTGTTCAAGCTTAAAAACCTTGCCAAGCCATTTTTCTTCGCTAAGAGAGTTGATCATTTCTGGTTGTAATGGGTTTTCATAATTTCCAAACAATCTACAAGCCTCTATAGTTGACTTGTCTATATCGGGGTGCCCCAATCTGAGTTGTTTACCAAACAACCTTGAGGCTCTTGTGAAACTATATTTGGAAGACTACAATAATCTAACAGATATACCCTGTTTGCCATCCGTAAGCAAAGTATTTGTTTCACGATGTACGAAGTTGATAAGTCTATCAACTTTAACCCTAGTCTTTCCACTTCGCACCGGGAACTTTGTATTAGAAATTGTGGTGAGTTGACAAGTGTTCCAGAAGTCTTCACTCTTTACAGAGTATTCAAATAGTTTATTGCAAAAGGTCAACAAGTTTGACAGAAGAACTGGGCATAACTCTTTTGGAATTGCACGTTGCCACTGCCTTGATGTGGTGTCTTTTCCAAATTTTGGAGATGTCTGAAAATTGGAGCTGTAAGGCCCTCTGTGGAAGCAATGAGATGTCTCTCACCAAATTAAGTGAATTATAAAATTACAGTTCTCCACATCTAGAAGACTGATGCACCAAGGATTCCTTCCCAGAGTGGGAAAATCCCATATTATTACAATCTACATCGATGGGAGAGTAGTGAGTAAGTTAGTTGGGATGTATATACTCCTTCAAATGGAATTATTTATTTGCTAATATCTAATATGAAGCGATCCACATATACATGTTTGAATAAATTTTCCAGAAGTAATAGTCATTTTCAGTTTGCACTAAGACAAAAATACAGCCAATTATATAATTTTGAGGGGTTCCTGGAGTTCATGACTGCTTGTACATAACAGAGCTATAAATTCAGTTCAAAAAAAAATAAAAGGTCAAAACACTGTATGTATACAGTAAATTGAGCGGTGATTGGGTGTTTGACTAGATAAAAAAGCAGCTCCTCTATCGGATAAAGAAGCAGACGTGATCTTATCACTAGGGTCCTCATTTACATTGTGAACATTTAGGTTCCCTTTAAATGACTTAACTTTCTGATAGGAGAGAAGAAATATAATTAAGAATAACCCACTTTAAGGAGTGGAACCCTTTAACAATCAAGTCTGATCAATGTTCCTAAATGACTAAAGATCCTCCCCATTTATACATCTCAATGCTCCGAGGATAATCACTAACTGGATAAATTAATAACTAGATAAACAAGAAAAATAAAACAAGATAAAGATAAATAACAAAAGGAATCCTAAAAGTAACCAACCCCATACCAACTGATGAAGAATTGTATTCTCACTAAACCACCGTAGATATGTTGCACGTATCAATTCACCCCCTCTTCAGAAACCTTGTCCTCAAGGTTGGAACGCTGGAAAACGCTGTATGACGTCATATAAATTTTCCCAAGTGGCATCTTCTGGGAAGGAATTTGACCACTGCACTAGAATTTGCGTGATAGGCCTGTTGTTCTTTTTCACCAACCTACGGTCCAACACTGCCACGGGTTCCAACTGAATTTGGCCATCATCATTTACTTCTGGCAAGGTAGCCTGCACACTTGATCGAGAACCAATTTTTTTTTTTAGTCGTGACACATGCACCACAGGATGGATTCGAGTTCCTGCTGGCAGGTTCAATTTATATGCGACCTGTCCAACCCGCTGCACAACCTGGAATGGCCCAAAATAGCGCGGAGCGAGCTTAAGACTTTTTCGTATGGCAACCGTAGACTGCTTATATGGAATTAACTTCATGAATACCCAGTCCCCCTCTTCAAACTCGCGCTCACTTCGTCGCTTATCTGCCTGATGCTTCATTCGCTGCTGAGCTTGTTGCAAGTGTTGTTTGATAATTCTTAACATGGCCCCCCGCTCCTGCATTTGTTTATCAACCATTGCATTGGGTGTGTCCCCAGCTTGGTATGGCATCAAATTAGGTGGGGGCTGCCCATAAACTGCCTCGTACGGAGTGAATTGCGTAGATGAATGCCAGCTGGTATTATACCACCATTCTGCCAATGCCAGCCATTTGGACCACTGTTTAGGCCGATCGCCCGTAACACACCGCAAATAATTTTCAAGGCACCGATTGACAACCTCTGTCTGTCCGTCGGTTTGGGGGTGATACGAGGAACTAAGCTTGAGTTGCGTCCCTTGCAATTTGAAAAGTTCTGTCCAGAAATTACTTGTGAAAATAGGATCTCGGTCACTTACGATGGAGGACGGCATTCCATGCAACCTGAAAATATTTTCAAAAAATATGTGCGCAATATCTCGGGCTGTGTACGGATGTTTAAGGGGTATAAAATGCGCATACTTACTCAGACGATCCACTACTACAAAAATAGCTTCGAATCCGTGCGACACAGGTAACCCGTCAATGAAATCCATACTAATATCAGTCCACACTCGCTCGGGAATAGGTAACGGCTGCTGCATGCCCGGATACGCACTGAGATCAGGCTTGTTTCCTTGGCAAACATCACACTCACCTACATGTCGCCGTACTGCTGCCCGCATTCCTTTCCAATATACTCCGCGTTTAAGCCGTTTTAGTGTAGCATGCACCCCAGAATGTCCCCCTAGAGGACTATCATGAGCTTCTTGAATAAACTGCTGAATGAGATCTACATTGCTTCCATCTAATACCAGTCTTCCTTTGTATAATAACCTGCCATGGGCCCAAGTATAATTCCTATGACTGGTTGCACTGGTCTCTAAGTCTCTGATAATGCCTTGCAATGCCGGATTTGTCTTCCACCCTTGTTGGACCCGGGTGAACCATTCAGGAACATAGTAAGTAATAGCAAATAGTTCACCCTCACATTTCCGAGACAATGCGTCGGCCACTTTATTCTCCTTTCCACTCTTGTACATGATTTCATAATTATACCCCATTAATTTAGACAACCACTTCTGCTGAGCTGGAGTCGCGATCCTTTGTTCTAATAGGTACTTGAGGCTCAGGTGGTCTGTTTTTATAATGAATGGTCGGCTCACCAAGTAAGGCCTCCACTTAGTCACCATATGGATTGCAGCCATCATTTCCTTTTCGTATGTGGATAATCCTAGATGCTTGTCGGATAAGACTTTACTTGTGTAAGCTATTGGGCGACCTTCCTGCATTAACACACCCCCAAGGCCTGTACCAGAAGCATCGCACTCCACCACGAATGTTTTAGAGAAGTCTGGAAGAGCCAGAACCGGGGTCGTTGTCATGGCCAACTTAAGACCTTCGAATGCCTTTTGAGCGTCTTCGGTCCAATTGAACTTGTCCTTCTTAAGTAACTGGGTAAGGGGTCTTGATATTTTGCCGTAATCCTTGACAAAGCGGCGGTAGTACCCCGTGAGACCCAGGAATCCGCGTAGGGCCTTGAGGTTGGTTGGCTTAGGCCAATTTTGCATATCTTTGATTTTTTCTGGATCTGCAGAAACTCCATTATATGATATCACGTGTCCGAGATAGTCAATTTGTTGGCAGCCAAATTTACACTTTGATCGCTTGACATATAACTGATTTTTTTGAAGTATCTCAAACGTCATTTCCAAGTGATTCAAGTGTTCTTGCCAATTTTTGCTGTACACTAAAATGTCATCAAAGAAGACAAGAATAAATTTCCTTAAGTGTACTTTAAAAATGTCATTCATAAGGCTCTGAAAGGTAGAAGGAGCATTAGTTAGACCAAAAGGCATAACTAAAAATTCGTAGTGCCCTTCTTGAGTACGGAAAGCAGTCTTGGACACATCAGTCGGGTGCATTCGTATTTGATGATATCCAGCACGCAAGTCTAATTTTGAAAAATATTTTGCACCATTCAGTTCGTCTAGCAACTCATCAATTATCGGAATCGGAAATTTGTCTTTAATTGTATCCTTGTTCAATTCCCGGTAATCGACACACATTCGCCAAGTATTGTCCTTTTTCCTCACAAGTAATACTGGTGACGAAAAAGGGCTCGTGCTAGGACGGATAATGCCTGACTTGAGCATTTCTTTAACAATTTTTTCTATCTCATTTTTCTGAAAAAATGGGTACCGGTAAGGACGAACATTAGTTGGACGACTTCCCGGAACTAAAGGAATCCGATGGTCATGTGTTCTCACCGGGGGCAGACCCTTGGGTTCAACAAATATTGTACCAAAGGTTTCCAACACTGCATTTAAATCTGAGGGAATTGAGTCGCATACCTGAACCGAAAATGGCTTATTTAACTCACAGTTCACTGCTGCAATCTTATCACGTTTGGTGTTTTCTGGTTGAGGTAGGCTTGTAGCTTCTTCCACTTGAATTGGACAGATCTGGGCCATCATAATCTGCCCTTGCTCACCTTGTAATAATTTCGACATTCGCTTCGGCCCGATGGATGTAACTTTACCTCCCTGGTTTCCCCGTAGTACATGCCTCCTTTCATTAACCACAAACTCCATGCTCAGCTTTTTGAAATCCCAAGTGATTGGCCCTAATGTTTCAAGCCACTGTATCCCTAAGACCATGTCGCATCCACCTAGTGGCAGGAGCCTCATATCAGAGCAAAATGGGATTCCTTGCAAAGTCCAATTCAAACTTCGACAAATGGCACTGCTCTCCACCCGAGTTCCATCAGCCACGGCCACGGATACTGGCTGCATTTTTTCGACCTCGCATCCGCAATACTTGGCCGTCTTTGGATCCAGAAAGTTGTGAGTGCTACCCGAATCAATGAGTATAAAAATGGTTTGCTTCTTTATTCGCCCTTTAACCTTCATGGTCTGGTATGATGGGTTACCGGAGAGTGCATTAACAGAAATTACTGTCTCCTTGGTCACAGTTTCGTTTGATGCTTCACTTGGATCAGTTCCGTCTTCTTCAATGTTTTCATCCTCATATGCCTCAAGCAAGAAAATTTGTCGTTGTTTACAAACATGACCCGGAATGTACTTTTCATCACAGTAGTAACACAAGTTCTTCTTACGCCTTTCATCCATTTCTGCATGGCTGATCTTCTTTATTGGTGGAAGTTTGTGCTTATCACGCCCTAGGTTCGGTTGTGCATTAGCCGGCGTAGACTTCATTGTTGGCTTTGCACGATTCTTTGCCGTAGCATCTACATTCTCTTCCTGGAGTCTTGCCAACCCCACAGCTTGAATCATGGTTGTGGGACGAAACATTTGAACGACCGGCCTAATATCTTCCTTCAACCCACTAACAAAACAACTTACAAAAAATTCTTCTGGTAGCCGTTTAGTCCGATTTGACAATTCCTCAAAACGTTCATGGTAGTCTTTCACTGAACCTGTCTGTTATAGTTTGGTTAAAGCCCCGGTATCATCGTCATAGACGTTGGGCCCGAATCGCAGGGACACATCATGAGAGAATTCCAACCACGTAGGAACTCCGTGCGAACTTAAGTACCCCTGGAACCATTCTAGAGCTCTTCCTTCAAGATGAATAGAGGCGATGTGTACCTTATTGTTGTCTTCCGTTCGGTTGAGGTCGAAAAATCTTTCGCATCGGTATATCCACCCCTTTGGGTTTTCTCCCGCAAAGCGTGGAAAATCCACCCGTGCATAATGGGTCTGTATGCCTGTTTGTCCCCAAGTTGAACCTTGTACCACGGCTCTTCGACTGGCGGAAGATGATTCTGTTTGATCTGTTGGCCTCGCTGACGTCGTCTCACTTCTTTGTACGAGAGTCTTCATTAGATCTTTCATTTCATTCACGTTCAACGATTTCATATATCTAGTCTCCGAAGCCATTGGTCAGAACCACAGTCGAGAATCGCCTGCTCTGATACCAAATGATAGGAGAGAAGAAATATAATTAAGAATAACCCACTTTAAGGAGTGGAACCCTTTAACAATCAAGTCTGATCAATGTTCCTAAATGACTAAAGATCCTCCCCATTTATACATCTCAATGCTCCGAGGATAATCACTAATTGGATAAATTAATAACTAGATAAACAAGAAAAATAAAACAAGATAAAGATAAATAACAAAAGGAATCCTAAAAGTAACCAACCCCATACCAACTGATGAAGAATTGTATTCTCACTAAACCACCGTAGATATGTTGCACGTATCACTTTCCTTTTATTTCTTCACTCTTTCATGGCTAAGTTTGATATTTTTGCATCTGCTCAGGGGCGAAGTTCAACAAATGTACATGTTTATATATGTAAATGGGATTTTTTGTTTTGATGATTGAATTCTATATCTCAACTTGCGCAGGTGTCAAGTTGTCATGGAAGAGAATCAGTAGATGAAGTGTTTGATTCAGGCAGAATTCTAAGTTCTGCGCTGAATTTAAAATCAAGATCATATATATGTATACAACAAATTGAGCGGTGATTGGGAGTTTGACAAGATAAAGAAATGGCTCCTCCATTGGATAAAGAAGCAACCTTGATCTTATCAAAGGATGTGCAGTATGTGGATGTTGTTTAGGATTACAGAGCTCGGTAGTAATAATAATGGCGAAGATCTCATATGTACGTTGCTGTAGTGACTTAACATAGAAGCTAGGCTCTCTTCCCTTAAATTCAAGGGTACTTCTGTCTTATCTTAGTGATAATTTCTCTTCAGTTATTGCATCTAATTATTTACCATTCAGTCGGAACTAACTATTGCCCATGTAAGCAACATCATTTAATTAGCACCTCTCCTCAAAATTCTGAAATAAGTACGAGAAGGTCCAAATGCTTAAATTAATGTAATTACGATCATTTTTACTAGTTCTTTTTATTTTATGACAGGACAACATGAGACCATAAATTTCAAAGATCTTTGGAACTCTTATTAATCCAATTCAAGTAGAATACAATGTTTCTTAAAATATAGAGCAGAAACTTTCAATGATCTTTAGTGGAACTCTATAAATTTCTTTTGCTTTCTTCCATGCAGACAAGCTGAAACACCCACAACATTGGCATTATTTATCGGGGCTATTATTTACCCCCCATTTATGTCACAAACACCCCCCTCGTGCCAATTTTTAGTCAGAAACACCCACCAACCAATTAAAAGTTAATACAAACCTTAATTAAAAATAAAATTACTTAACATTGATTAACATTGAAAGAGAAGAAGATTCTCTCACCTTCTCCCGCTCGTCTCTCACACCTTCTCCGACTCGTCTTCCACCCGCTCGTCTCTCACCTTCTCTCACTTGTATCTCACCTTCGCAGATCTCTCGGTCGTCTCTCACCTTCATAACTTTCACATTCGTAGCTATCCCGCTCGTCTCTCACCGTCATAGCTTTCCCATCGCTCATCTCCGCGCCGAAAGACAGCCATTGACGACCGATGAAAACCCTCTCCCACCTCTGCGATTGTTGAAAAAGAAAGAAGTAATTTACGTTTCACCTAATGACAGGTGAGTGGATTCATACATACTCACCCCACATTAGGTGAATGTGTTGCAAGTGGCTCACCTAATATAAGACAATGGAGTGCAGAGTGTATTGGAGTACTTCTAAATTAGACTCACCTAATGACAGGTGAGTGGATTCACACACACTCATCCCACATTAGGTGAATGTGTTGTAAGTAACTCGCCAAATAACACACACTCGTCTCACATGGGGTGAGTGTGCCTGTACACACTCGCCTTATTTGTGGAGAGTTATAACTATATTACTCTCCTTATATAAAGCGAGTCAAGCCTAGATCGAACCTGTTTTATACTTTGTTTTGGGGATTACATCTTTGTTTTAATTTCAATGTTGTAGAATGATGTATGAAAGCTAATATACACATTAATACATCAATAATAACAATTATAATACATTTTTGGCTTCATTTTGGAGTGAAATTTCATCACCAACTTTTTTTTGAACTTCTTCTTTCTCCACCATCTTATGAACATTGCTTCTTATTTATCATAAGCCAAGCTTCAAACTTTCCACCAATAATATTTGTGCTTCAATTTGATTGTGACTTCTTGATTTTGAGAGCTCAAATGATAAAGAAGTGAGTCTCTTCTCTCTCTATCTTTTTACTTGAAGCAATGAAATATGATTGTGAATGGGGGATATAGGTTTAATTATTTGGGTTTATGTTTGATTAGTTTATTAAAAAATGAATAAATAGATAGGTTAATGTTTTAAGCATTGGGTAAATAAGTTAAGTAATGGTTAAGTGAGAGGGTGTTTGTGACAAAAAAGTGGGGTGTTGAAAAATGAGTTTTATCAAATTATAGATGGCGGTGTTTGTGACATGATTGAGGGGTGTAAATAATAGCACCCTTATTTATAGGGAAGCAGCTAATTTTGAGGAGATATTTGAAAGCGATTTTCTTCAAATTTTTCTTTCATTGTTTCGGAATATCCTAAAAATACTCACTACAGTTTTTGTAACCACAAATTCTTGTTAATTTTGGACAAAGTTTCCAGTGATAAAAGAACTGGCAAGAACTCCAAAGCATTGGCTTTAATGGTGCTTTATAAATTTCTCTTGCTTTTGTCGATGCAGACAGCCATATGCTTAAGAGTTGAATCCTGCTGGCATCGATAACAAATAAGTAGATTTCTTCAAAGTTGGATAGTTTCGTAATGTTCCAAGCACCACACCGAACTCTTCGTTCTCTAAACAAAGGACTGCAGGTATGGCTGTGAATTGAAGAAATCAGCCCATTAAGATAAGGAAGCGCAATCTTCTAACATTATTCTTATGTTGAATTTTAGTAAGTTAATCTTCTCATTTATCACATTTCTCTCTCTCTATTTTGTAAGTCAAATGATTCTCAATGCAACTTCAACCTTAATGAGTCCTTACTATCATTTCCTCATTTTGTGCATTAGATGATCAAGTGAAATATATAGTATTTTACAATCCAGTATTGTGTTACTAAAGCTCTTTTTTTGTATTTGTTTCTACAATTTTTGATTTTTCCTACCCTATTGTTACAATTAAGGAAGAAGCTTTTATCAGCAAACAGAGGTAATTCAGCGAAGGGATAGGGACAAGATAAAGCAGGTTCTTTTTTGGATAGGCTGGTATTTGATTAGGTCAGCGGTTTTACCGTTTCTCATTTAAATTGAAAAAGTTCTAAATAAGTCCTTTTAATTACGTGCATTTATTTCTAGAGGCATTTCAATAGCATTCTAGAATTCAACTACAGCTTGATTTATAAGTAAAAGCATATAGGAGGAACGGGACACTCGTTTCTGTTGGTGGAAACGTGTTTGCTGTTGTATCATTGCAGTTGTTGCAGCTGACGTCGTCGCAGCCTGTTGATGTCCTTCAACTGGAGCTAATGATGTTAATTAAAGTGGATGGAATTATTGAAATGCAAGTTTTAGCAAGTGGAGGTTTCGTAAGTTGATTGAGCACACTTGTGTGTCATGTCTTCAATTCTTGCTCGATCTTGATTCAAGTGAAATTATATGTTCCTTATTGTCACATGGTGCCTCCCGCCATCCCATATGGCGTTCTATGCACAACCTCGTGCGCGACATGGTATAAATATCACTCCTTGCCGTTCTAACACCCATACTTAGGACCACACCCTAATCAGCGCCTCTGTGCCCCATTCAACCTTGTCGTGCGCACTCATGTGCATAGCTCAGTACAACGGCCCCAAGGCCCAGCTCCCCCTGCCTACTTCCTCCTTGTCGTGCTCACGCACGTGCGCAGCATTGGCCAACAACCCCGTGGCTTTGTCAGCGCCACTGCACCACTTTGTTGCTCAACATAACGGCCCATGGCTTTCTGAGCACTGCCACTCACCAATGCTCCCATAATGACAGGCATTCCCATCTATGCATGCATGATGCCATCTAGTGATGGAGACTTTGCTAGATGCAATTATTGTTGCAATATCCATTGAGCTATAAACTCATGTGCTCTATTTGATTTTAGATTGCTTTTGTGCTCTTTTTTGGTATCTAATCTTAGGGAGTGGGCCTTAAGTCGCCCCAACACAATCTTTCTCCACTTGTTATATATATACTCCTTTAAGTATTGCTTTTTGTTGGAACTTTTTCTTCACATTTTTAAGATTTTCTCTGTATTCATAGTGGTAGATATTATGTTTCTATATTCGTTGATAATTTTGGGCGTTATATATGTATATATAAACAAGGAACCAACTATGTGCTTCATCTTTTGGAGAAGATGAATGTAAGAGTGGCAGAAAACTGCAAAGGATTTTGGGGATATGGCTTCTGGTTTAAAGGTTTTATGGAGCAGTTGAAGTCCAAAAACAGTCATTTCAAGGAATATCTCACGCAAATCGACTCAATAGAACAACAAGTTATTGAATTCCAAGCCGTACATAGTTTTGGTGCTCAATACATATGTTTTCTATGTTAGAATCAATAGTGCAATCTGTTTACGAGCTTCCACCTCCATAAAAACATTGACATTATTGAAATTTACTTCACATCTAATATAACTTATGTTATTGTGACTTTGGCTTCAAATTATGTAAAAAGCTAAATACATTTACCCCTTGGGTGGGTTCGATCAAGTTTTTAATGCACTATAGGAGGAATATCATATTTGGTAAATTACTTATAATTCCTTGGAAGAGGTTGAATCGAATGATCTTATTCCGATTACAATGAGTTTGAAACTTTATCAAAGAAAATATCAATTTCTCTTTATAAGGACAATAAAATTTTGAACAAAAGGAACATTAGGGTCCGTTTGATGCAAAGTGAAAATTTAATGATAAATTATTTTTTCTGAGAAGCTAGAAAAGATGCGAGTGATTTGATGAGATAATTATCATTTTTTTTCCTTATTTTCTATGGAAAACTTTTTTGACTACCACCTAAAAGAAGTAAATCACTTGAAAAATAAAAGTAATATAACATTTTATAAATTAAATCATTGCATTTTCCAACTTCTTGCCAATATTAGTTATTTTTTCAATTATTTTCTGAATTTGCAATCGAACACATTCTAAATAGTTCTATAGCCTCTTGGGGCAACGGTGTTTTGTTTTTCATGCTAAGTATTAAATATATTTCTTTTTGATAACTTGCATTTTGTTTTTGCAAACTGGGTATCAAACTCTACGCATTATCCCAAATATTTTATTTTTCCTCTATCACGACTCTTATGTTCTGTTTGATAACGATATGAAAAATGAAAGAATAAATATTTAGTTTTTGTAAAAATGTTTCAAAAAAAGGAAAAAAGAATAAATTTTCAGCACCTTTTATGAACTTAAAACTACACATTTGTTTTCTCTTGATACCAAGTATTGGGCCAATTTTATTTTATTTTTGTAATCGAAAATATGCCAGAAACCCAAATATGGTTTTAGCCCACAAAAAACAACTTACAAAAAGAGGCGCATGTAAAATCTAAATATAGCCTTTATTTATTATTTTGTTTAGAGATATTTTAGTATCACTTTTTAATAAAAAGCCAAAAATAAATATATGTTTCGCAATAACTAATTTTCTAATAAATTTATGAAATATATCTCATAAAATATTTGAGTAATTAGAGATTTTTAGTGAGCAATGGTCAATGGTAAAAACTAGAAACTTTAATAAATTATTCTTTAATTTAGAAAATAATTATAAAGGACAAAGATGAACTTGTCCTTAGAATAAAGGACATTCTTTTTTTCCTATTAGTTTGCAAGACAAACTTTTGTTTGAAGGATTAGCTTTTTAACTAAGGACAAAATATCTATTATTTTATTATTTCAATTAATTAAGTTGAATTCTAATACTACCCTTCTTAAAGATAAATATAATAAAATTAATATACAATTAAATTCGAAATTAAATCAATGAAAATAAATTCAAACCAATTCAAACGCATATCACAGCAAAATCAGATAAAAAAATAAACATAAAAATTATTCAACCAAAGTATATGAGGAGAAGGAATTTTACTTTCTAATCCAGTCATCTATCTCTCTCATCTTACTCATCAGAAAACAATGTCCAGTGATGTCTGTGACGCCCTGAGTGATGAGTATTCCCTTGTGTGGAGGAATGGTAGCTCGAGCGATGAGTACTCCCTTGTATGGAGGAATGGTAACTCAAAGGGGGCATCCCACACCGGAAGTTGGGGGATCCTTAGAGACCCATATAAGTAAGATATGGTCGCTAATTAAGTACGAGTCCTTTTGGGAGGCTCAGTGGCTTTGAATCCCATGAGAACTCTGAAGTTAAGCGTGCTTGGACCAGAGCAATCCCAGGATGGGTGACCCCCTGGGAAGCTGGTCGTGAGCTCTCAAAAACAAAGCCGTGAGGGTAGACGTTCCGGGGCTGAGGTCCGGCTGGACGCTACCCAAAGCGGACAATATCGTACTGAGGTGGGACCGGGTTGTTACAAATTGGTATCAGAGCGTAGGTTTTACGATTACTTGGGTTGTTGGACGAAATTTGTGACATATTGTGATAGATTGTCATCTTGTTAACATATATCGGACTATTATGACATTTTTTCCTTTTATTTTCATATAGAATGACGACCTCACCAAATCACAACGCCACCCACGGGAGTTCCACCTCCGGGGAGTCAGTAGATGCCATCCGTGCCATGGCCCGAGAGTTGGCCAATGTGTTGGGACATATAGAACAACCCCAGAGTAAAGTCTAAGAGAATAGGGCCATGGTGGCCCTAGAGAAGTTTAAAAAGCTCGCCCCACCTACATTCAACGGGACATCTGGTCCCGATGCGGCAGAGTCCTGGCTCGATCAAATAGAGAGAGCCTTTGAAGTCATGACCTTACCTAATGATCTGAAGCTCAATTTGGGGACTTACCAGCTGGTTGATCAAGCTGGTATCTGGTGGAGAAATGTGTCTAGAAGGGCGGACGCTCCTGGTACCTGGGAGCAATTTACCCAGGTATTTTTGGAATGTTATTTTTCATCCGTTCACCGTAGTCTGAAGCGAGATGAGTTCCGTTCCCTGATTCAAGGGAACATGACCGTGGCAGAGTACGAGATAAAGTTTGAAACTCTGAGTCGTTTTGATAGGAGTCTGGACAATGACCCCGAGGAAAAGATACGTTTGTTCTTGAAGGGATTAAAACCTTCTATTCAAGAGAAGGTGTATCATTTGAATCACGGCAGTGTTGCTGAAGCCGTGAAAATGGCGATGAAGGTGGAACAAGAGAGGATAGATGCTAGTAGGTTCCTTGATAAGAAGAGAGGTTCTGAGGGAAAGAGAGCAGGTGGTTCGGGAAAGAGGTCTAGGGGCGATTCCGGGTCGTTTAGTAGCGGTGCTGGGAGAGGTCGGTTTTCGGGTACTGGTTCGGAGGGTCAAGGACCCAGGGAGAGGATCTGTTTTGGGTGTGGTCAACCAGGACATCTCCGTAGAGATTGTCCTAATATTGGTCAGCAGGTGTCTCGGTTTTCTTATAGTTGGCCACAGTATCAGGGCTCGACCCGTACGGGCGGTGAGGGCCAATCCTTCTCTAGTAACCAAGGTGGCCAGAACACAGGGTGGGGTCTACACGTTGACACAGTCAGAGCAGGCAGAGGTCAAAGTGATGGAAGGTACTATCTTTTTCTTTAATACCTGGGTGAAAGTTCTGTTTGATACCGGTGCCTCCCATTCCTTTATTTCACGTGCGTTGGTTGATAGATTGGGACTGTGTGTTGAATCATTGACTACACCTTTATGGGTTGGTACACCTACGGGGGATAGAATTAGGTTGGGATTTATTTGTAGAAACTGCTCCTTGAGTTTTGGGGAGTCCTCAGTAGAATTTGATCTTATTATTCTTGATACGGGAGATTATGATCTTATTTTGGGTATGGATTGGTTAGCCACTTTTCATGTGGTAATCGATTGCTCTAAGCGTCGGGTGCGATTCCATTATCGGATCGTGAGATTTTAATTTTCAAATGTGAACCTGAGTCACTTGTTCCGTGTGCATATCTCAAACCCAAAGAACAACGGAGTTACTTTGGGTGGTTGGCCAGTATTGTAGCTCGAGAGGATGGTAGTCCTCGTCCTTCTGATCTTCCCGTGGTTAGGGAATTTCTTGACGTGTTTCCTGATGATCTTCCGGGTCTACCCCCACATCGGGAGGTGGACTTCTCTATTGATATTGCTCTAGGAACTGCGCCTATATCTTTAACTCCATATCGTATGGCTCCTGCTGAGTTGAAGGAGCTGAAAACTCAAATTGATGAATTATTGCGAAAAGGGTTCATCATACCCAACGTATCTCCGTGGGGCGCACCTGTTCTATTCGCTAAGAAACAAGATGGGTCTTTACGGTTATGTATAGATTATCGCCAGTTGAATCGAGTCACTATTAAGAATAAGTATCCGTTGCCACGAATCGATGATTTGTTTGATCAATTACAAGGTGCCGTTAGGTTTTCCAAGATCGATCTTCGATCGGGCTTGTAGGTCGGAAAATACCCTAGAGGGGGGGGGTGAATAGGGTTTTCGAAACTAAATGCGAAATTTAAAAATCTTTTTGAAAATGTTTAAGTAAAACAATTTACTAAACAAATTTATCAAGGAATGTAAGCAAATAAACAATCAAGCACAAGAGCAAATAAATAAGCAATCTCAAACAATTTAAACAATCAATAATAAGGAGATTGAGTTAGAAAGATTAAACCAATCAAAGTCCAAGATTTTTTGTCCACACGGTTCGGCTTGTTCCCCCTACTTCCGCGCTCGGTTAGTTCCCCGAGAATTTCCACTAAAATCAATCTCCTTCCGGGTGAAGATCAAACCTCTACAAGTGTTGTCTCACACACTCTACAAGTATTTGCTACACCACAATACTCTCACAAGATACCCTCTTACTAACCTTGTGAAATTTACCTTTCACAATTTCTAAACAAGAATTTACCTTCTTGTTTTTCCTATGAGATTTACCTCTCACAATTGAATACTAAATTGTTTGGTGATTCACACCAATTTACAATAACTCTCAAGTGTTTAAAAGAATACAATTGAAGCTCACACTAGAGTTATCAAGATTGATCAAAGTATATAGCTCAAAAATGAAAGATTGATCAATTAAATGAATTGAATACTTGAATAACTTTGTATATATGTAAAATGAGTTTGTAGAATGATTCAAGTGTGTTAAAACATGTCTAAGACATCATATTTATAGCTTACAAAATCATATGGCCGTTGGGGATGATTAAGAGAGGTTTTGGCTCCAAGGTATACATTTTCAAACTTTCCAACAGCTAGTTTTGACAAAAAAATTCAAAATTTTTTTGTTAATTTCTCTCAATTAGACCATTGGATCATGCTCAAATTTTAGTCAAAATTTTCAGGAGATGTTGTCTAACCACTGTAAAAATTTCAAAATGATCGGAGTTCGGGAAGGCCTCCATTTTACCGTTAGATCAAAACTGGGCAAAAATTGAGCGAATTTTAAACGAAAAATAAAAATATTTTTCCAATTTAATAATTTAGTTCCAAATAAAATTATAATGATTTATGAACCTCAAATATATGTTTCTAAGATACCCATTTTTATTATAGCTTAAAATATGATCATTTAAAATTAATATGAATTTATTTTGAAACTCGATTTTTGTAAAATAATGTTTTTCAAATAAATTCAATTTCAAGCTAGTTTAAATCAATCTTTAAAAGATGCAAGTTCATGTTTGAGCTATATAATCAATCAATTAAGAAACTTTACATTAATCCTAAGCAAACACTCAATTACCGAATAGATAAGTCTTCGAATGCTTCGATTTGTTTCTTCAAATTAATTCTTCACTTGAAGCTTTTCCCTTGAAGCTTTTACATATGATTCTTGATCTTTGTGCTTCATGGATTTGCATTGCTAGCTTGTGGGTGATGAGATTGATCTTCTTGTCTTGTCCAACGCTTGTAGAAGAATGATCTGAATTCGGGTAGATCGGTTTTAGTCGAATGCTTCGTTGACTTGATCGAATATTGATTGAATGATCCTTGTCAAACTTCCTTTGAGCAATCATGCTATTCTTGATTTTCCAAATAAGAAATCTATAATCTTATATCAAGAACATGTTAAATTACACATGATTAATTTATTGTTATTATCAAAATAAGATTAAGACCTTCAAAGTCAACAGGGCTATCACCAGATGTTGGTCCGTGAGGAAGACATTCCAAAGACGGCCTTTCGTACTCGTTATGGGCATTATGAGTTCCTGGTAATGCCATTCGGGTTGACGAACGCGCCAGCTGTTTTTATGGACCTAATGAATCATTTATTTCGTCCGTATCTCGATCAGTTTGTTGTGGTCTTCATAGACGACATTCTTATCTATTCCAAGTCGGGTGCATAGCATGAGAATTATCTTCGCTTGGCTTTTCAAGTTCTTCGGGATCATAAGCTATATGCAAAACTTAGCAAATGTGACTTTTGGATGTCAGAAGTCAAATTCTTGGGACACGTCGTCTCGAAAAAGGTATCTCTGTAGACCCTGCAAAGGTAGAAGTAGTCTTAAAGTGGGAGAGACCTCGAAGTGTCACCGAGGTTAGGAGTTTCTTGGGTTTAGCTGGGTACTATCGTCGGTTTGTCAAAGATTTCTTCCGTATAGCTTTACCTTTAACTCGCCTAACTCATAAGGGCATTCAGTACATGTGGGATGAATCATGTGAGAAAGCTTTCTTAGAGCTGAAGGATAGGCTTACCTCGGCTCCAGTTCTTATTCTACTTGAGCGAGGAAAGGGTTATACAATCTATTGTGATGCTTGTAGGCTGGGTTTGGGTAGTGTTCTAACGCAGGAGGAGCATGCTGTGGCTTATGCTTCTCGTCAACTTAAGCAACATGAGAAAAACTACCCCACTCACGATCTAAAATTGGCTGCAGTTGTCTTTGCTCTTAAGATTTGGCGCCATTACTTGTATGGCGAGAGATTCGAAGTCTACTCAGATCATAAGAGCCTAAAGTATATGTTTACGCAAAAAAGATCTGAATCCTAGACAACGCGGGTGTATCTAGAAGATTATGATTTCACCCTACAATATCACCCTGGCAAGGCTAATGTGGTAGCCGATGCCTTAAGTTGAAAATCTCAGGTGTCCTTAGCCGCATTACGATGTCGGGAATGGAGGTTGAGGGAGGAGTTGCAACGATACAACCTAATGGTGAATCGTGATGAGAACCGAGCCTATTTATATAACATGATTACTCAACCGGCTATCCAGCAACGGGTGATAGATGCTCAATGGGCAGATGAAGCTTTTCAGGTGATACGTGATCATTTGACTACGGAAGCCGAATACGGTGGGTATACGCTTGGGACCGATGGTGGGATTCGAGTCCGGCATAGACTAATAGTGCCGAACAACCGAGAACTTAGGAATGAAATTCTAAGTGAAGCTCACCATTCTAAATTCTCTATTCACCTTGGTGGTACAAAGATGTACCGGGACTTATGTCGAAATTTTTGGTGGAGCGGCATGAAGAAGGATGTCGCGAATTTTGTGAGTAAGTGTATGACATGCCAACTGGTGAAGGCCGAGCACCAAAGGCCTGCAGGACAACTCCAACCATTACCCATTCTTGAATGGAAATGGGAACATGTCACTATGGATTTTGTTTCGGGATTGCCGAAAGCATTAGGGGTCAAGATACTATTTGGGTGGTTATCAATAGATTGACAAAGTCCGCTCACTTCCTTCCCATCCGGAACAACCAAAATATAAAGAGTTTGGGAAAACTTTATGTTTGGGAGATAGTCAAGCTCCATGGGGTTCCATTAACCATTGTGTCGGATCGAGATCCACGTTTCACTTCTCGGTTCTGGGAGAGTCTTCAAAGGGCTTTAGGGACTCAATTGAACTTCAGTACAGCGTTCCATCCACAGACTGATGGACAATGTGAGCGAGTTGTCCAAATACTTGAAGATATGTTGAGGGCGTGTGTCCTCGACTTTCGAGGGAACTGGATAGAACATTTGCCATTAGTCGAGTTTGCATAGAATAATAGCTTTCAGGCTAGTATAGGCATGGCGCCTTACGAATCCCTTTATGGTCGTCCATGCAGATCCTCGGTGTGCTGGTACGAAGTCGGGGAGAGAACCTTATTGGGTCCGGAGCTAGTAGAGCAAACTACTGAAAAGATCAAACTCATTCGACATCACCTTCTTACTGCCCAGAGTCGGCAAAAGAGTTATACTGATAGGCGCCGTCGTCCATTAGAATTTGAAGTTGGTAACCATGTGTTTTTGAAAACCAAACCTCATTTCGGCATTACGCGGTTTGGTAGTAAAGGGAAGCTGTCTCCCCGATACATTGGGCCTTTCGAGATTCTTGAACGTATCGGGAATGTTTCATATCGTCTAGCCTTGCCACCACAGTTGTCTAGCGTTCACAATGTCTTCCATGTATCGATGCTACGCCGGTATGTTCATGATCTTACCCATATTGTTCAATGAAAAAACCTTGAGGTGTTAGAAGATGGAGCATATGAAACCCGCTCGATACAGATTTTAGACCGCCGAGATTAGGTGTTACGAAACAAGGTTATCCCATTAGTGAAGGTCTTATGGTTGCATCATGGAGCCTAGGAGGCAACGTGCGAATTAGAGACAGAAATTCGTAGCAAGTATCCCGAACTATTTGATTAGAGTGTAATATTTAAATTTCGAGGACGAAATTTTATTTAGTGGGAGAGATTGTAATATCTTGTATTTATATTAATGTTAATTATGTCATATTAACTCCTTGATACATATATGAATGATCGTTGGGTGATTCGGGTGGTCCGAATCGATTTTGGTTGGTAAATGGGAAGTTTTGGTTCTTCGTGATTCGTTAATTTTGGCTAACTTTGAGCTATCGTAATTTCTTCGTTACTTATCCTATTAAGGTTCCGTTCACATAGGTATATAGTATCCATTTCATTCTACAACTTTCGTGTTTTGGCTGAAGTCCAATTCGCACTCCTCGTTGACCAAAACAAGGCCCGAAGTTGGCGCATTGCTAAATTCTGGTCTTTCGGTAGCGCTTTGCAGAGCGCTGTCTTCGGTGAATTTCTGGAAACGATTGGTCCATAATTTGGAAAACCTTCCAACTAGGAAGTTGTAGATCTTTGAAATACCTTTCCGTGGACATAAAGAACGCCTCAATCGGAGTTTCGAGTCAAATGTTATGGCCAAAACAAAAACAGTGCTCCAGAGCCAAAATTGCGCGCGGACCGGTCTGGGAGTTCCAGACTCAAGCGCGGACCGCTCTAAGGGTTTTTGCATACCCGTCCGCACGTTTACTGTAGCAACCGACTTAAAATGGCTTTAAGCTCATTTTTCACCCATTTTTGCCCATTTTTCGACCTAGACTCAACCACACACCTCTAGAGAGTTCCAAAAGATTCTAGGGAGAGAAAGTAAAGGATTTCTCCGCATTTATTCTTCTGCATCAACGAATTAAGCTCGAATTCATCCGAATCATCTTCAACTTCACTATTCATCCTCTTCCTCCTTGGTATTCCTTTGGGAGAGCTTGGATTCTCTTATTTCTTCCTTCTATACGGCTAATAAATACGAGGTAAGGGTTCTATGGCTTTCAAAACTAGATAATATGCTTTTATTAGTTACGAATCATTGTTCATGGTTATCAATTACATGAGAAACTTGAATATTAAAGTGCTTATGCTATTTTTATGACTTGAAAAATTGTGATTGTAATAATTAACACAAGATATGCCATATACACTTGTTAATAAGTGTTATTTAAACTATATGTGGTATCCCTTGGTGATGTACATGTTGTTTACGGATAAGTTGAATTGTTGACAAGTTTTACACACCAATGGATATGATATTAGAGTTATGGAAAATGGATATGGCATAAATTGTTATTATCTTTGAAATAGCATGTTTTGCATATCATGTATGTTATTAATGTGTCAACCAAGCGCTTGAAGAATCCTCAGCATATGTGGATCATTCTTATGGCTCGACACATGGGCGTACTTCTTATGATGGTTACTATGATGATGAAAACTCCATATGATTTGATTCTGGATATGATATGGATCCGAATATGATTCTATTGTGGTCCTTCAATTGTGAAGGAATGATGTATTGATCTGTGCCTACCGGGATGGAAATAAGTAGGGCCTAGTGCCCTTGGGTTGAAAATCCCTAAACCTCCGGAGGGCAGCAACGCGTCGGCTGTCTAGAGCCAGCGGTGTGTAGCTCGGAAATCTAGACAACGGTAAGGCACTGATGATTTTGTGGTTATCTTACTATTGATGGACATATGGTCCAAATTGATTATGATCAGTTGATATGCTCTGGGGCCGATGGGCCAATTTATGATCATTGTTATATTTTCTCTCGGGCGGTCAAGCTTGTGCTATACTCCGGTTCGATATGGATATATTCTGGCTATGTGGCTATACGGTTGACACAAGGGAGGTAACCTACATTGGCATACTCATGCATTATGATATGAACACATTTTCTAAACTAGAGTATGTTTTATATGTGATTACTTACTCCTACTGAGCATATAGCTCACCCCGTTTCTTTAAACCATTTCAGGTACTCACGAGTCCCAGGGGGACAAAGAGACGACGGGTTCGGGGACGAAGTAGAATGCTCTGATACTGCGGTTTATTTTTGTAACAGATGTGTTAGTCAGAGAAACCACGGCTCGCCCGAGGACTGCCTATATATATATTTTGTTGTTCACGTAACACATGATATGTATATTTAGGTGCATGTTTATCAGTTATAGTATCATTTTTGCACCCAATGCTTGTCATTGCCTGGTTTATATGCAGCGGCTGATCTATATTCCTCTTCTACACCTGTCTTAGTCCTACTAAGATGGGTTAGTGACACTCCAAGTCTTATTTACAGGTGTTATCTTGTATAATTAAGGTGGGGGTGTTACAAATTAGTATAAGAGCGGACCCCACAGAGTATGGTGTGTCGAGGAGGACGTCGATTCCCTTGGGGGGAAGGATGTGACGCCCTGAGTGATGAGTATTTCCTTGTGTGGAGGAATGGTAGCTCGAGCGATGAGTACTCCCTTGTGTGGAGGAATGGTAGCTTAAAGGGGGCATCCCACACCGAAAGTTGGGGGATCCTTAGAGACCCATATAAGTAAGATATGGTCGCTAATTAAGTACGAGGCCTTTTGGGAGGCTCACTGGCTTCGGATCTCATGAGAACTCCAAAGTTAAGCGTGCTTGGACCAGAGCAATCCCAGGATGGGTGACCCTCTGGGAAGCTAGTCGTGAGCTCTCAAAAACAAAGCCGTGAGGGTAGACGTTCCGGGGCTGAGGTCCGGCTGGACGCTACCCAAAGCGAACAATATCGTACTGAGGTGGGACCGGGTTGTTACAATGTCGATTAGATCCGTACTTCCATACTCTCAACCATGTATGCATCTTTTGGTATATTCATCTCCATCTAAATCTCAATCTTTCAATACCATGTAATAATTGTCATAATAAATTAGTAGCTTTGAGAAATTCCATTTGAAGGATTTGAAATAGATACAAGCAAGGGTGGTGGAATGACACCTTAAGACCAAGTTAATGGTTGCTGTTGACCTAAAGGTCTTAATCTTATTTTGATAATAACAATAAATCAATCATGTGTATTTTAACATGTTTCTTGATTTAAGATTATAGTTTTCTTACTTGGAAAATCAAGAAAGCATGCCACATGACAAGGATCAATGGAATCAATATCCGATCAAGTCAACAAAGCATTGGGCTAGACAAAGAAGATCAATCTCATCAATGCTATTCATGGAGATCAAGATCAAAAAGATATGTAAAAGCTTCAAAGAAGAATCAATTTGAAGAAACATATCAAAGCATTCGAAGACTCACCTATTCGGTAATTGAGTGTTTGCTTAGGATTAATGTAAAGTTTATTATTTGATTATTTATATAGATCAATTGAAACAAGCTTAAATTGATTTTCCTTTGAAAACATCATTATTACAAAAATCGATTTTTTAAATAAATTCATATTAAATTCAAATGATCATATTTTGAGTTTTTCCGAAAATAGGTGTCCTAGGAACTTATTTTTAAGGTTCCCAAAGCATTAGAATTGATTTCAGAGTTTATTTGCAAAAGTGCAAATTGGGATTTTTGTCCTTTTAGCCTGATAGACAGCAGAGCCCATCAGTCGACTGATGGCTTGTGATTAGTCGACTAAGGCCCACTCAGTCGACTGATGAGCCTAGCTCAGTCGACTGATGGCCCAGAATATAGCCGTTGGATTTATGATTTTTTACCATTTTTGGTAACAAACTTCTACCAAACATAAAAAATGGCTATATCACTTTTGGGACTATATATACAATATCTAAAACACATTTTGGCCACCTTGAATCACTCTTATACTTCATACTCATCTATCTTCAATATCAAAAGATTCAAGAAATTATTTTTGATCAATCATTCATTATTTGAGCTATCTAATTGATCAAACAAGATAACTCTAGTGTGAGCTTCAATTGTAATCTATCAAACACTTGAGAGTTGTTATTCATTGGTGTTAATCACCAAATACTTTGTAATATTCTTTTGTGAGAAGTAAATCTCATTAGTGAGTAAGAAGGTAAATTCTTGTAGAGTGTAATGAGACAATTACACTTGATTGATTGTGAGAGGTAAATCTCATAGTCTAGCAAGAGGTTTATCTTGTGTGAGTATTATGGTAAAGCAATACTTGTAAAGTGTGTGAGAGGATACACTTGTAGTAGTTTGTTTTTCACCCGAAAGAAAAACGGTATTAGTGGAACTTCTCGGGGAACTAACCGAGAGCGGACTATGGTTTTAAAAAACTAAAATCGTGAGGACAAAAAGCCTTGGACTTCCAATTGGTTTAATCTTTCTAACTCAAGTTCTTTACTTTATTGCTATATCATTGCTTGCATTTTGAGATTGCTTATTTGCTTGTCTTGGGATTGATTGCTTGAATTTGATTATTTCCTTGATATACTTAAAGCTAGTTAAATTGCTTAAACATTTTGAAAAAGTATTTAATTCCGCATTAAGTGTTTTAAACCCTATTCACCCCCCTCTAGGGTTGAAATCCGACCAACAGTTGCTTTTATTTTGGGCACGGCTTGTGGTCCTTGATTTTCTTTCATTTTCCTTTAAATACTTGTGTGGTTGGAGTTGTGCTTTTAAAAAATTTCAGACTAGTAAATTCATATAAAAAAATGTCATAATTTATGTGAGTTTGAAGCAAAGTTGAAGCATCGGGTAGAACATGAGAGGAGTGTGTTTTCGCCCTTTCATGTATAAGGTTTCATTTATTTTAGGAAGTAGAATATTGTTATTGGGTTTCCAATTATATATGTATAAATGAATATGTTTTTGTGTAATAGTGTATCTTACTTCGTGATGTTTTAACTCCGTAACTTAATATGCCTCTTAGAAAAATGCCTATGTTTCAATGTAGGCATTTTTCTAACATATTATTTTGTAGACATATTAATTAATTTGTAAGCATTTTTATATCCTTTATAATTTGAAAGCATATTAACTAACAAGTACAATATTTTATTTTGTAGGCATAGTAATTTGTATGTATTTTTCTATCCTTGTTAATTTTGCAGGCATATTAACTAACAATCACAACATTTTATTTTGTAGACTTTTTTTAAGGACTCATATATATTTAAGTATTGAGTATTGTTTTATCATTAATCCGAACATAAGCATCCAAGTTGGTGAGTTTTTAATTTGTTTATTTATTTAGCCGACTTTATCGCTTTAGATTTTGGAAACTTCACTTTTTTGAAATTTGAAGTTTCTGAGTTTGAAATTTTTTGAATTTATTTTTGTTTTGACTTTTTAGAATTATTCTTGTGTTTATCATCTTTGTTTCGAATTTTTTATTATCTTTTTTTGAATTTATTATCATTGACTTAATTACGTAATTAATTTTATATTTAGTTTTTGGTGTTTATCTACAAAAAGGGTCTGGAATTCAGCGTAATTAATTGAAATAATTAAATAATTTGTGTTTTGTACTTAATTAAAAAGCTGTCCTTCAAACTAATCTCTTAAAAATAATCTTCTTTATTGGAAAGAGAGAGAGTGTGACATTTGTCCTTTAAAAAAAAGTTCCAAAAATTACATAGGTGAATTAAATCCTTAATTTCTTCCCTTTTATTCTTTCTACCAATTGACATTACTACTTTGTTATAAGGCTATTGATAATCTAAAAAGGCGAATAATACCAAAATGCCCCCTCTTTTGTCTTTATTTATTTATCTGTCTACCTATCTCTCTGTATATATAATTTATATTCAACAGACATGAAAGTTTGGTGTGTACGTAAAATTAATAATTTATCTCTTTTGTGTTAAAAATTACTAAAATCAAATAATGCTAAAGACTCATCTTGAAACCTACACGCGTGTTTTCGTTGAATCTATGGCCTAAAGTTTTTAATAATTGACAAATTTCACCATTCACATAATTTTAAATTTTTTAATCTACTAATACTAAATACTCTCTCTATCCCAAATTAATATCTAATCCATTTTGCTTTCACTTATTTCAAATATTCTAATTTCAACGCAATCCAGAGTTATAAATAACTTTTATTTACTACTTTGAAAATTGCTGCATTAATTACTTCTTAGAAAGGAAATTAAACTCATAATTAGAACATTCTACAAATAATGGCCTAATAGGCTCTTAATTTAAGGCAAAAATATTATTTTATAAATAATATTAAGTGTTAAAATAGACCTTATTGTGTCTTAAACGATGTTTCTCTAGTATTAGAAATAATAGCCCAAGATATAATTGAGGCCCTGTTGGTGCAAAGAAGTAAGTTTCCACTCATCATTGTGATGGGTTAGGTAGGCTTGGGGCTAACAAGAAAATATAAGGGCTCACAAGGGCTGGACCTGGGATTCAGCCTGATTTAGCCCTCTAGAAGCTCCATCACTGTTCAAGTTTGTAGCAATATATTGCGCAAGCTTATAAATTGGATTTCTTAAACTATTAGTCTCCGTTTGATTATAAAGATGAAAAAGAAAAATAAATTTAGTTAATTTGTGTGAAAAGATAGAAAATAAGGTGAGAGATGTTACTCATTTTATGAGTATATATACCCCATCTTTTAATATTTTTGATGAAAAATTTTTACTCACCACCGAGCAAAGAAAATTTTTTCATGGGAAAACTTAAAAAAGAGGTATCACTTCTATCACTTAACTTATTTTCCATCTTTTTACCAAAACTAACTCAATTTATTTTTCTTTTCCACCTTGCAATCAAACGGAGCCTTATAGTTTGCGATAGTGCACGCACATTGCAAATGATTAAATACTACGTGATTACTACTTTTTTTTTATTAGCAAATTAACCATGTTGTTACTTTGAGAGTGAATATATATATATATATATATATATGCTCATGAATCACGAACATGCCATCTTCAAGTCTAAGTGGAATTCTTTGCCATCCGAACAAACTTGCACTATTACAATTACGAGGAATAACAAGCAAGTAAAATTTATTTTTAGCAGTATATAGTTATATACCATTCCAATTTATTAAATTAGAGTAGATTTAATTTCAAATGTGATGCTCATATAAATATTTGTATTGGCAGACTTAGGATTTTTGATAGGGTGGGCTGAATTATAAATAAAAATTGTAATAATTTTTTTTAAAGTTAATGACTCACTTGATTCAACTGTGGAATAATTATCTCATTATTTTAAGAAATAAGCTAGTAAAATATAATTATACAAAAATAAAATAAAATAGTTGCCCTTAGATTTAATGATTTTGAAAATTTTTGAATTTTGAATAACTATTTTAAGAAATAGATGTTTTCGCGATGATTGTTTAGGGAATTTAAAAGAAAAAATAAAATTGTGTGTCAAAAGAGTGTGTATATGTATTCAAGAGAGGAGGAGAATATTGTTTTGAAGACTATATATTGTTATGGAGACCACATATCATTTAAGAGAGTGGGAAATTATACATACATTTATAAAAACTACGAGGTCAAAGGGTAGTTTAGTTTTGCATTTATAAATTCGTTTGGAAAAGAGAAAAAAATGATGGGCCCAGAGAGAGAGAGGGACTTCGGCTCTTTTCCATTTTTCTTTCGAATTTATTTTGTTCATTGAAATTTATTTCGGGAGTTAAATTAATAATTTTGTTTTTAATGAAATTGAGTAGATCAACTCCACAAAATATTATCAAGGAGTTCAATTCGGAAGTAGGTTTAATAAAAAATTGATACATATATTTATTTTTGATTGTGATGATTCTTCTAATGAAATCTTGTAAAAACAATTTATATCATAGAAGTCATATCTACCAAGTTTTATGAAAAAAATTATTTGTCTAATTTTTAAATTAGACCTATTGAATAACATTATTGCAAAAGGAAATGGGGATGAGCCAAATGTGGAGGTGATGATCTCACTTTTAGATGAATCCTCTGATGGAATCTTGTAAAAATAATTTACATCATAGAAATTGTATCTACCAAATTCTATGAAAAAAATTATTTGTCTAATTTTTTAATTAGACCCATTGAATAAAATTAGTGCAAAAGAAAATAGAAAGGAGCCAAATGTGGAGGTGCTCTATTTGGAGTGAGGAGGGATAGCTTTAATTTTTTATTAATTGTCTGAGTGATGCCCAGCCATTTTAATATATATATATATATATATATATTCCTTTTTGCTTTCCCTCGGGGATTTTAGTTTTCTGTTTTTCTTTTCTGTTTGTAACCAATATATATATATAATATTTTAGTTTTTAATTATTTTTTTAAGGTACTACTATTTGCACGTTAATTATTACTTAATTTTATACTATTTTTAACAACCAATCCATAAAGTAACCCGTTCTAAATTAACTTCTATTACTCTCACCATTACACAAAGTAATTAACTGATTAAATACATTGATTAATAAATTAATAATTAAATTAAAAAAAATACAAAACCATTCCACCACTTCCCTTCTTCAAAACGCACTATCTCTTCTTTCATTTCCCTCCCTCATGGTAACCTCTCTCACTCACTCCTCATAGACTCACCCATATATTCTTCAGTCAATCATCTCCATCATCTTCATCCCAAGCTTCAGTATCGGCATCATTATCTCCCTGCTTCCATCTTCAGCATCACAGCCAAGTAAGTTGAACATTTTGACCTAATAATGGTTTGGTTGATTGTGGTTGTAACCTATGTGAGTATTTTGACCTAATAATGCGGACACTGAACCTAAAACTTGAATTGGGACCCTAAATGGCCATTTGACCTAACCGGGTGTAGTTATTTATAATCTCACGCAAACGCAAATTAAAATTTACCTAAAATAGGTGAAAACGCTTCTCGCCATTTCCTTCTTTCTCTTGGCGAAAAGTGTTTCACCTTGAACCAAAGGGATCCTTTAAGTTTATTGACAGAATTGAATGAGCCTCCACACAATATCATGCGCCTTTGTTTTTTATCCCCCTATTTTGTCAAGAATTGAATTGAATGATCCTTTAATTTTAAATTTTTTTTTTTGAAAATAGATCATTTTAAGTAGTAATGTACATCCCTACATAAGTTATTTTTGAATTTAATCAGTAAATCTAGTTCCTTTGAGATCCTTCGGTAGCAGAAACCATTCTTAGGTGTCGTTTGGTTTGAGTTGAAATATTCTTCACCAGGGTGCAAGTGAAATGAAGTTGAACAAAACGCTGCCTTAGTTTCAATTGAGTTAAACATTAGTTTCAATTGGGTTAAACATTTTAACTCCCTTTGTATCGGATCTATTTAGTTTTGAATGGTTAATACATTCCACCAGGACAATTAGGGAAAATTAGCAGGTCCTATAGATCCTTGTCCAGATGATGACATTGGGTTAAAATGCGAACCCTCTTTCTGTAATAACTCGGCATTCAAAATTCGAATGTGGGTTTGCCTTTTGAGGCTTAATCCGGGGGGTTTGGGTGGTGGGGGGTAGGAGGCCGCGGCATGGGGAACTAGCTTTTTGATCACCTAATTTTAATGTGCAAGAAAAAAATAATTACTCGATAGAACCTCTTAATGGTGAGTGTATCTTTAATTCACATTGAGAGGTAACAATAAGCACCCTTTTAGTAATGATATGCATTTTATGAAATAGTTATCAATTTCTATGTCAATTTATTTAGTACGATGACTTTTCGAGTTTTATTCCTTGGCATGTGAATATGAATATAGCTTTTATTTGGTAATATAGTGAGCTTTCCACAGTGCTGATCAGCAGCCTCTAGCGGGATAGGCCGATTTTCACGACCATATTGTAACAATTCATGCGCACATGGTAGCCCATAATGAAAAGCCCGTGCCTCCATCACCCAGTAACTCCTCTCCCTAGTTGCACCTTGTGGCACTTCGGAGGTCTGTAAAGCATCATATATATATATATGTATATTAAGTGTGCTCTTAGATTAATTTATTTTTAATCGTCAATAGTTTGTTTGTGTGTTTGTTTAAATTATCTAATTGTAAAATTAGCTTACTTTCTATCGAAAAGAATGATACCTAATGGGCGTTTAAAAATAAAAAGGATGAAATGGAGTTATTACTTGCAATAAAGCTCGACTTGTCGCCCAATGATACAACTAAGAGGAGGGCATTGACTATGAATAAACGTATGAACCTGCTGCATATTTAGAAGCTATTCCCATGTTACTTGTTTTTGCTTGTCGTAAGGATTTTAAATTATTTCAAATTGACATTAAAAGTGCTTTCCTAAATGGCTATATTGAAGAAGAAGTGTATGTTAAACAACCTCCCGGATTTAAAATCATACTTATCCCTAATATGGTTTTTGTTTGTCAAAAGCCTCATATGGATTAAAACAAGCTCCTCGGGCATGGTATGATAGAATAAATAATTTTATATTAGAAAATGACTTTGTTAGAGGAAAAATATATACTACATTGTTTATCAAGATTTATAATAAGGACATGCTCAGTGTTCAAATTAATGTAGACGATATTATATTTGGTTCCACTAATGAGGTTTTATGTAAGGATTTCGTTACATGCATTCACAATGAATTTGAAATGAGCATGATGGGAGAACTCAATTTCTTCTTGATAACAAGCTAAACAATGCAAAGAAGGAATTTTTATCAACCAAGCAAAATACGTGAAGGATCTCCTCAAAAACTTCGATCTAGCAGATGTCAAAACACTAGGCACTCCAATGAACACTTCCATGAAGCTTGACAAAGATGAAAAAGGTAAAAGTGTCAACATAAAGAAATATCGAAATATGATTGGTAGTTTACTTTATTTTACGGCAAGTCGGCCGGATATAATGTTTAGTGTTTGCCTATATGCACGTTTTCAAGACAATCCTAAATAATCACATTTGGTAGCCGTTAAGTGCATATTTCATTATTTATCAGGAACACGTGACTTGGGACTGTGGTACCCCAAATACACCTCAATTGATTTACATAGTTATTTTGATGCGAATTTTGCGGGTTGTACAATATATCGCAAAAGTACTAGCTGTATGAGTCATTTTTTAGGACATTCACTTGTTTCATAGTCTAGTAAAAAGCAAAAATTCAGAGGCATTGTCTACGGCCGAAGCCGAATATGTAGCGGCCGGTAGCCGTTGTGCACAAACGCTTTATATCAAACATTAACTATAAGATTTTCACATTTACTTAGATCATATACCCATCAAATATGATAATACAAGTGGTATTAGTCTTACCAAAAATCATGTACATTATTCTCGTACAAAGCACATTGAAATAAGACATTATAATCTGAGATAATATGCAAAAAAGAGATGTTCAAATTAATTTTTATTAATACTGAAATTCAAATAACGGATATTTTTACAAAACCTCTTCAAGAAGACTGTTTTTATAAAATTTGTCGAGAATTAGACATGTCTAACTCAAATGATATATGTTAAAAAAAATTCCTTAACAATCCACTAAGGATAGTCCACTGATCTCTTCTACAGCATTTTTCAATCCACTACTAAAAAATAAAAATTCAATGCACTAATAAGGAAATCAATCCACTGTTTATAAAGCCCATCAGTCCACTAGAAATCACTGCAATCCACTACGTTGATAACTAGATCTAAAAGCAGTCCACTGATAAGCATTTCAGATCACGTTATTTCTTTAATCTTTCAAACCTCCAACACATATCTTCTTTAATACTTTCTCGCTATAACTAAGCTTTTGCTGACCATTCCTCCATTATCATGTCATTTTCATGTAATACATGTGCTCAAAAGCGTAAAACACACAATCTTGGACACAGAACCCATCCACCTGTCTCTTTCGATCAAATTGATTTTCAAAACTTGGAATCAAATGTGCGCTTCAACTCTCAATTTCTCACGCGCACTGTTGTAAAAGGAAAATTCATAGACTTTGATATTTTTGGGACACATAGAATCTGGTTGTCTCATCTTCTCAACTTCTAAGAATGGGACTAATTTCTCACTCTACAAGAATCATGCTACAATAGATTGGTACGGATGTTCTTCTTTAGCATTCATCTAGAAGAGACCTACACGGACAAGCACGCATTCTACATGGGTGGAAATCATCACCACTTCACCATTTTATATTTGGCTCTTATCTTTAAAATCCCAAATTCTGGAATTGCTAAGTTTGATATGCACTCACTTATTATCCACGATGATTTTCATTCTAATGTTGTAGTTAATGAAATGGTCACTAACCCTGCTAAATTCAAAGGGCAAGACAAACCTAGTTCTTCATATCTTAAATGGAATCATCACCTTCTCCACCAAATCATCACCTTTCACATTGTTCCTCGTTCATCCAGCCATAAACATGTAACCTTCTTTGTTGTGTTTCTTATATGGTGCATTATGAACAAAATAAATTGAATCTTGCCTATGTGATTGGATCTTACACGCTTTATTGTGGTTCCAAAACTTATGGTGCTTTGCCTTATGGAATGGCTCTCACTCGTATATTTAAGCATTTTCATATTAACACCTCAATGGAGACAAATCTGAAAAGAGATGATGAATACTCTCATTACTCAAAATACAACATCAAGCATTCGGGGAGAGTACTGCTAAACCCAGATGATCCTAATTATGAATGGACAGAAAGGCAGCTTACTCATCTACCTCCTCCAACAGAAGGAACAAACACTCCATTTTCCTTTTTTTCAAACAGATGGCCAAACATTTGATTCTCAATCAACCCAAGCTGCATCTGCATCTTCATATATGTGCATATTTTTATCTTGAATCTCCTAGAGCGCCTAGACACACGTCTAGAGGAAATGGAGGCTTGGCAGTCAATAAAATTCAAAAGCCTTGAAAGGAGAATTTCTGAAGCTCGGGTTAATATATCAATGGTGCAAAACAAAGGCAACCAATTGTTCTAATTCATTGAAAAAATGTTGAACGAACATGACACAACAAGCTCAGATGCTTTCTCAGATGAACATCTGATGGGATCAAACACACAACTGACTGTGGATCGTATTTGCCAGTACCTCATGCATCTCTTTGAGAACCAGCAACAGCCTCCAGCACCTCATCCTAAAGGGTAGTCTTCTTTTTTGGACGAAAAAAGGGGGAGAAAATACTTGATATATATAGGCCAAAGTCAGTGGAGTTATTGAAGATTTAACTTTTTTGTCATAACTCTCTTTTTCTTTCTCTCTCTCTTTTGTTTCAATATTAAATAGCTTTTGTAGTATATCTCTAACTTAACTATTAAAAAGAGATATCTACTTCTTGGCATAGCAGAATAAGATGTATTAATACTCTTGCTTGGTTTCCTTTTGAATATATATAATACATATTTTATATGACAATTATCATTGGCTCAGTCAAAGATATACTCTGTTAAAGTTATTATTTATTTATTTCGTGTTTGTTTCCTTATTGGATTAGTTTTCCTTTTCCTTTCCTTTTCCTTGTTAGATTAGGTTTTTCTTTTGTCTTGTTTAGCTCTATAAATAGAGCCCCTTTCTTATGTAATTCATTCATTCAATAAGATATATAGTTTCTCTTTTCTCTAAACCTAACATGGTATCAGAGCAAGGTTGAATCACCACCACCAGCCACCAGCCGCAACCATCACCAATCAGATCCGCACCGTCTTATCGATAAATATATCAAACCTCGATAAATACAACATCAAAACCTTCGTCTTCCAAAGACGATTCCAACGCCGCAAGAATCACCTCGAAAAACCCATCCACGCACCCTCACGCGCCGCGAGTGTGAAACACGGTACGTCCCGCCGAAACCACGCGCCGCCGCCGTTACCGTCAGTCAAATCGCCGTTAAAGTTAACGGCGTTAGTACTTTTCCGTTAAAGTTAACGGCGTCAGGCCGTCTCCGTTACCGTTAACGTCCGTTAACGCCGTTAGCATTCCGTCAACGCCGTTAGCCGTCCGTTAACGCCGTCAGTCAACCGTCAGTTAGTCAACTCAGACCGGTTCAGCCAACAGTTTTTTACCCGGTTTTGCTATTTTTTGATCGGTTTTCAGCTAACTCAGACCGGTTCCCTAGGTTTTTGACCGTTCCAGGCGCAACTGCAGTCTCCGTTTCTCCAGATTCAGTCTTCAAGTTACAAAACCAGATCCAGTGCACTCTTTTTACCACCGTTTGCTTATTTTTTTGACCGGTTCTCTGACAACCACGACTGGTTCCCGAGGTTTTCAAGCATTCTGAACACAACCGCAGTCTCCGTCTCTCCAAATTCAATCTCTAAGATACCAAATCAGGTCAAGTGCACTAATTCTTACACTGTTTGCTTAATTCTTGTTCAGTTTTATGTTATGAAAACCTCAGAAATTCCTATCACCATCAAATTGGATGGAAACAATTATAATCACTGGTCTATCTTGTTCCGAAATTTCTTGAAAGGAAAGGGCCTCTGGGATTATGTTAATGGCAAAGCAACTTGTCCTGCTGAAACCGATGAAAAGTATGCTGATTGGGATATTAATAACAACAAAATTTTAACATGGATTGCCAACACTGTCATTCCATCGATTAGTCTTCAGCTTGGAAAGTATGATACCGCAAAGAAAGTTTGGGATTTCTTAGCACACAGATATGTTCAAACCAATTTTGCCAAGAAATATAAACTTGAACAAGATATACGTGGGCTACTACAACAACCAGGTCAATCCGTGTCTGATTTTCACTCTAGCATGTGCGTTATCTGGGATCAATTGGAACTCATGGAACCTCCATGGACAACAGACTTTGGTTTATGGGAAACCTTTCGTGAAGAAACGCGACTTGTACAATTTCTCATGGTATTACGGGATGAATTTGAACCGATCAGGGCATCTATTCTTCATCGCAAGCCCCTCCCCTCTGTTGAATCAGCATTAACAGAATTAATTACTAAAGAAACTCGCAAGGGTATCACTCCGAATATTTCATCAGTTTTTGTTGCACCACCAGCCTCGAATACCTCGTATGTTGCATCTCCTCGCCCGCAGAATCAGAATTACCGACCACCTCACAATACCTTTTCACCACGCCCTCATCAGACATCATATCGCCCTCCTCATAATACCCAAACGGCACCACCCCGAGATTATTCCCTGGTTCAATGTAACTACTGCAAGGGTTTTGGGCATGTAGTCAAGAATTGTCCCTCTCCTACATCTCGGTACATGCGGGGTCTACAAAATTCAACTGGATCGTCTGCTGCCGTACTTGCTCCACCATCTCCCCAAACCGGTAATAATCATACCATTGCCTCTGCCTTTTCAGTCTCATCAGGTACATCTTCTTCTCCTTGGTTCCTTGATTCCGGAGCATCAAACCACATGACTTTTGATCCTACACACTTTGACTCATTCAGTCTCATGCATTCATCTCCCAAAATTCACACAGCTGATGGTTCTGTTATTACTGCTAGTCACATTGGTTCCATTAAAAACACTCCTAACTTGTCTATTCCTGATGTCTTCTTTGTCCCTCAACTTTCAATGCAACTGTTATCTGTCGGGCAATTATGTGATCTTGGGCTAATCATTATATTTCATTCATTGGGTTTTATTGTGCAGGACCGCTCAACGGGCAAGCAAGTTGGGACAGGCCATAGAGTTGGCCGCTTATATGTTACAGACACACTTCACATTCCCCCTACAACCAATACATCCTTAACAGCATCTACCACACACCCATCATCATTTTGGCACTCTCGATTAGGACATGTTTCTTTTTCTCGTCTTAAATATATGATTAATCAAGGGTTGTTAGGACCAGTTACATTAGATAAAGATTTTCCTTGTGTCGCTTGTAAACTGGCCAAACAACCAGCTCTACCTTTTAATAATAGTACTACAGTTTCATCTTCTCCTTTTGATCTTGTGCATTCTGATGTGTGGGGTAAAGCTCCTATTGCTTCTATGGGGGGTGCCTTATATTATGTGATTTTTGTTGATGATTACTCTCGCTATAGTTGGACTTATTTGCTTCACTCACGTTCCGATTTTCTTAAAATTTATATTGAATTTGCCACCATGATTAAAACTCAGTTTTCTAAAACTATCAAACTTTTTCGTTCTGATTCCGGAGGCGAATATCTGTCCAAACCCTTCCTTGACTTTCTCAAATCTCAAGGGACTCTTCCTCAATTATCCTGTCCTGACACTCCACAACAAAATGGCATTGCAGAACGTAAACACCGTCATCTTGTCGAAACTGCCCGTACTCTCCTTGTGTCGTCCTCTGTCCCTTCCACTTTTTGGGGGGAAGCCATCCATACTTCTATATTCATTATAAACCGCATTCCCTCTCTTGTTACAAATGGTATTTCTCCCTTTGAGCGTCTTTATGAAACTCGTCCTGATTATTCCGAACTTCGTGTCTTTGGATCTACCTGTTTTGTATTACTTCCCAAAAGAGAGCGTACCAAACTCACACCAAAAACCTCTATGTGTGTTTTCTTAGGATATGGAATTCAACAAAAGGGTTATCGCTGCTATGATCCCATTGCCAAAAGACTTCGCATTTCTCGACATGTTACCTTTTGGGAAAATACTCCATATTACACTCTGGCCCAAAATACCACCTTATCCACTGAACCTGCGCTACCTGTTGATCCATTCCCCGAGTCCTCGCCAATAGAAGCCTCTCACCTTTCACCCACTCCAGTATCTGTCCCTGATCCAGTACCGGCTAACCCCATTCCCTTAGTGTCTGATAGCTCCACTGCTGACAACTCTATGTCTTGCCCTGACTCTGCATGTCCCGACAGCGATCCTCCACTTCGACCAACTCGAGATCGTCGGCCGCCAGCTAAGTTATCAGATTATCACTGTTTTCTTTCCGCCCTGCTGTCCCTACATGAGCCATCCTCTTATCGCGAAGCATCCACCGATCCTCTTTGGCAACAAGCTATGGCCGATGAACTTGCTGCCTTAAAGCAAACCAATACATGGGACCTTGTTCCCTTACCTGCTGGAAAATCTGTTGTTGGGAGCAAATGGGTATACAAGATTAAAACCAACGCCGATGGTTCTGTTGATCGTTACAAAGCTCGTCTCGTTGCAAAAGGTTTTACACAGGAATATGGTATTGATTATGAAGAAACTTTCGCTCCCGTAGCTCGTATGACCACAGTTCGCACACTTATTTCAGTTGCTTCTATCCGTAAGTGGGCGATTCACCAGATGGATGTCAAAAATGCTTTCCTTCACGGCGACCTATCCGAAGAAGTATATATGCAGCCTCCTAATGGGCTACCTCACTCTCCTGAACAAGTCTGTAAACTTCGTCGTGCTCTCTATGGTCTTAAGCAAGCACCCAGAGCCTGGTTTGAAAAGTTCTCCACAGCCGTTATTCACCATGGTTTTTCACAGAGTGCTCATGATTCAGCAATGTTTACATGTTCCTCTCCACAAGGCATTGTTGTTCTTCTCATTTATGTCGATGATATGATTATCACTGGGGATGATTTCGATGGAATATGCAAGCTCAAGACCTATCTGTGCTCTTGTTTTGAAATGAAAGATCTGGGAATTCTTCGCTACTTCCTTGGTATTGAGGTTGATCGTTTGTCTACTGGTTACTATCTTTCTCAGGTAAAATACGCTTCCGACATTGTTCAGCGAGCTAGTTTAACTGACAACAAGATTGCCGATACACCCCTTGAATTGAATGTCAAACTCTGTGCTTCTGACGGGACTTTGCTACCAAATCCGACTTTATATCGCCAACTTGTTGGCAGTCTCAACTATCTCACCATCACACGGACGGATATTAGTTACGCTGTTCATATTGTAAGCCAATTTATGTCTGCTCCACGCTCTGTTCATTTTGCTGCTGTTCTCCGCATCATTCGGTACCTTAAAGGGACACTATTCCAGGGATTAAATTTTTCATCCACTTCTAGTCTTGAGTTATAAGGATATTCCGACTCCGATTGGGCGGGTGATATAACTGATCGCCGGTCTACAACAGGATTCTGTGTTTTTCTAGGTGACTCTCTCATCGCGTGGAAAAGTAAGAAACAAACTGTGATTGCTCGTTCTAGTGCTGAAGCTGAGTATCGCGCCCTTGCCCATGCAACTTCTGAAATTGTTTGGCTTCGCTGGTTACTTAAAGATATGGGAATTGACGTTCCTACTCCTACGCCGTTATTTTGTGACAGTCAGAGTGCCATTCAGATAGCCCATAATGATGTTTTTCATGAACGTACCAAGCATATTGAGGTTGACTGCCACTTTGTTTGACATCACTACACTCATGGCACTATTCGCTTGCCTTTCGTCTCGTCTGAGTATCAACTTGCTGATCTGTTTACCAAGACTCATGTGACCGCCCGTTTTCACTTTCTTGTTTCCGAACTCCGAATGCTTTTTAAGCCTTCTTGAGTTTGAGGGGGGGTGTTAAAGTTATTATTTATTTATTTCGTGTTTGTTTCCTTATTGGATTAGTTTTCCTTTTCCTTTCCTTTTCCTTGTTAGATTAGGTTTTTCTTTTGTCTTGTTTAGCTCTATAAATAGAGCCCCTTTCTTATGTAATTCATTCATTCAATAAGATATATAGTTTCTCTTTTCTCTAAACCTAACATACTCAACGTAAACTATGACTTAGAAAACCTTGATTAGAAATATATATCTTAAATCTAGTGCTAAATGGGTGTAATCTTGAATATCAAAAACTTTGTATTAGCACACTGTGATTGATTGAAAAACAAATATGGTGCTTAAAATATAAATCATGATATAAACAGATTCAGTACTAACACACTCTGATTGATTAGATATTATCTAAAACATATTCTTATTACAAAGTTAAGCAATATTTTAATAACTTTTGATTCAAACATATTGTTAAACATATGCTCATATTTAGGGGGAGCATAAGACTTTTCCTAAATTACTTTTAATATCAAGATTTTTGTCATCATAAAAAAAAAGGAGATTGTGAAATACAATTAAATAAATATTCTTTATTTAATTTATATTTTGATGATTAAAACAATAATACTCTATTAAAAGTGCTATTAACAATTTATCTCTCCTGGTCTCAATTTAATCCTATAAGCGCAAAAAGATTATTATAAAGGAAGGATTCAAACTACCAAGACTAGAAGCATTGAGTACTCAGAAAGGAAATGGACTACTCTTTGTTATCATGAAGAAGCCAAGTCTTTTTATATCTCAAGAGAAGAAGACCCGTCATGAAAGAAACTAAAGAAGAACAAATAATTGAAGATTCAAGCTAGATTGATGTAAATAGGTTCTTTTGTAAAATTTTCACAAATACAATTTATTAGATAAATTCTCTAAAAAAGCTCATAAGATAAGAACAAGCCAACTTTTTATAATTGACTTAAGTTTTCAAAGCTAAAAGTTGACTTGTCCACTGTCCTCCTTTTATTAGTATACCTGATTTTTTAAAGCTCAAAAGTGAGCAGTCCACTGGTCCTTCTTTTTATAAGATAACTGATTCTTTCAAAATTCAAAAAGGAGCTTTTTGTTTTCAAAGATTCAAAACTGTCATATTTTCTCTCTCTCTCTCTCTCTCTCTCTCTCTCTCTTTCTCATATGGCAACGGCTCTGTCTATAACTGCCATATTTCTATTGCTATTTATTGTGAAGAAAGAAGAAGAAGATTCACACAAGAAATTACACAACTACTTTGAGTTTTCAAAAGCTATATCAAGAGCATCATCATCTTACTCTTAAGAGCTTAAGAGTTTTATCTTATAAGTTGTGTTTCAATTTAAAAGCTTTTTTCATTGTTTATCCTTGAAAGAAATCTTAGTGTTTGATCACTAAAATCTTCATTTCTATTTTGTTAGTGGTGTTCTCATAGTTAGCAAGAGAGAAATCTTGTGTGAGTGTGTGGTTATGATCACACTCGTATAGATTTGATCTGGTGTGAAGTGTATGGGTATTATCACACTTGTAGAGGTTTAATTTTTGCCCATAAAGAAAATTGGTGTAAAGAGGTTTTGATCTTGACCAGCAAAGAAGATTATATAGTGGAATTTCTCGAGTACCAACCTCGAGCGCAGATGTATAACCAAAAACCGAATCGCGTAAACATAACGACTTGGATTAGTAGTTAAATATCTGTAAACTCAAACTCCTTTTCATTTCAAGTATTTACTTCATTTTGTTTGAGTTCAATAATAGTTATAATTTCTTAGACTCAAAAGAAATTATTAAAAATCGATTATTTTCCATAAACCCTATTCACCCCCCTCTAGGGTTAATTCTTCGCCAACAGGTGACATCCAATGCCTACAACATCTAGAGTTGAAAGGGTGGCCGGAGATCCAGTCACTACCTGAGAAACTTCAGCGCCTCTCCGCCTTGACACATTTAACTTTATACAAATTTGATGGGTTGCTGTTTCTCCCCGAGTGGCTATGCAAAGTCTCCTCTATTTAATATCTTTTGATTTAATGATGCTAGAAGCTAACATATATGTCCTCTGTGGAAACAATGAGATGCCTCACACCTATGTATATGTAGGCTGTAGCAACTCCACCCCCGGCTTCTCCGAGTCTAACTCCACCATAGGTGTAACACCCCCGCCTTAATTTGTAGGGTAACACCCGTAATTAAGACCTGAAGTGCTAGTAACCCATCCTAGGTTGACTAAATTGGTATATATATGTACAAAGAAATTCAAATAATAAACATCACGTGTCAATCAACAAGATATAAAGTGATAGTATTGTATTTAAACATACATACATACTTATGACTAGCTTACAAAACCAGCTGAGTATGTTCAAGATAATATACAACACTTTAGGCTAGCCGTAGCTTCCTGCGATAACATATACATGACAAAAATGAATCCATATCAGAGCCACTACTTCGCTCCTGCTCCTGTCGCGTCCTTATCCTCTTTGGACTCCTGAATACCTGTAGGGTTTTAGAAAAATGAAGTGAGCTCACAGCTCAGTAGGGGGTAAAAGGTAAAGCTTTGAAAATATTTCTCGACTTGTTACCTTAAGCAAAGTAAACATTTTCATAATACAATTCAATTATTATTAGTAGCATTTCATAGACAACTAATTCATAATAATGCATGTTCATGCATATGCAGGTTACTTCCCTTTGTGTTAACCCATTTCCAAACTTGGATGATACGTGCCGATAAGAATTCGGGCCAATATATCGTTATAAAACCCATCCTCTCTAAGAGAATATAACATTATTGTAGTTCTTGTCAACGAGAACTCGAACTAAAATTTCATCATAGAATATGTTGCCTCAAGATGTCATACCATCATCATCATACTCAGGAAGTGGAACAACCCGTCCACCTTCCATAGAAAAGATCCGAATCCATAGTGCGTTGCCAACGCCTAGGTTCCGGGGCTACTCACTGGTGGCTTATAAGCGGCCAAACCTTGCTGCCCTAAGGGTTTAGGGATTTTCAACCCAAGGGCACCGGGCCCCACTTATTTTTCATCCCGGCAAGCACCATTCAGATAGATATTCATACATAATTTACATCATCATGGCCATCCATGACCAAATATAACCATTACCAAGACATTTCGTAACCAATCATCTCTGACCCGGAGATATTAAGATAGTATTGAAGTTTCTATGTATTGCCATATGAATTCGTCATAAGAAATAAGAATCCTTGAAGCATCCAGATACTCTGCCACGAGCATAAGTTTTAGATAAAGAAATATAAACTCCTCGTGAAACAACATCCGTGCCATATGCAATAAGAAAGATCCTAACTTGCTCGAATACCGCCATGATGCTGGGTTGACATAACAATGATGCATAAAGTGCATTTCATGCTCTATATACCAATTAGGAACAACCTATGCCATACAAACTCTATCCAACACGCATTCATATCCCTTGGCATACACAACAGCCATTTACAAATCTATATTAATCCAATCAAGACGTGTGTATCCAAGGAATATCCTATATAAATCAATAACACATGAATATCGAGTTTGGATAGTATAGCTTGCTTCTATTCATGTATTCATAACTCAAATATTTATAAATCAACTATTCTAAGTAACATAATCTTCATGTTTGACATCACCAGTTATATCACATATAAGTTATTTAAATCACCAATCTCAATAACTGAGCAAAAACCCAACATATGTATATAAACTCATTTGAAAACATATAAACAAGTTTATTAAGTTTTAAAAACCAAGAAATCCCCTACCTCAAACTTGTAGACCAAAAGAAAAAGGAAAGATGATAATTGGAACCCTGTCCGACGAAATCCCAAAATCCACTCGTCACCATGTTCCTAGAGTAGTAAAACCTCCAAATAGATAAAGCTTAAAACCTATTCTGCGTGGCCCTAGCTCACGCTCGAGCTCCCATGGCGAAACACCAAGGTAGGAGATGATGAATAGTGAAAGACAATGAGATTTGGATGATTTGAGGCTTTAATCTAAGATCAAGGATGAAAAATAGGTGAAAATCTCTTAAGGAAGCCACCTCTTTCTCTCTCTAGAAACTTCTAGGTGTGCATGGGAGGTTTTGGTCAAAAATGAGTGAAAAAGATGGATAAAACGCACTTAAATCAAGTTAAGTCGGTGTACTGTTCTTGATGGCGAACCGGTATAAAGAGAATGGTGTACCAGTCCGCAGCATAAATTTCCCCTAATTTTTAAATACCGAACTAGTATGCAAAAACGTCATACTGGTCCGTAGCTAAATTTTTCCCCAAAATTTATACGCCGGATCGGTATGCTAAAATCCCAATACCGGTTTGCAAGTAAACTTTGCCATATTCTTGTTTTTGCCATAACTTCCTGTTTGGGATTCCAATTGAGACGATCTTTATATCCATAAAAAGGTAATTAAATGATCTACAATTTTTGAAAGGAACTTTTTCCCAAATTATGGATAGAAAAATTTCATAAATACAAATTCCACAACATATCCACTTAAAACAACATAATTAACATTAAAATAAACACAGAGTGTTACAATAGGCTCCACTAAGACCAGCTACCGGGGCTCTCAACAATGTCCACAAGATGGTCCACCTTTGGTCAATGCACATCTCAAGGTACACCCTATTTCACCTTACTCGAAGAAGCTACACAATCACCTTGATAGTACCCCAGGTGTATGTAGGTATGAGAAGCCGCGTTTTCGACGTCGGCCCCCCTTGGCAGTGATTCCTCCGATTTTCCAATTTTTTTGGAAAAATAGTTCATTTTATTATAAAGAAAATGGTGACATTTTGTAAAGAAAATTAGAGTCACCAATTTGTTTTACTAAACAAACAAAAGTTTGTGTGAAATACGAACATTTATGGATTAAACGACCTCTTAAACACAATTAATGCAAAATGAGTTAATTCGAAGGTTCGGAAATTAAGTTACGAATCGAAAAGGTGTTAAGCACCCAATTAGCCCTTTCGATCTCTAAGTATAATATGCACGTATTTATAATCGAACATTTGCATGCTTATTAAATTATAGCATATCGGTCCATAATTTTAGAAAGCTGGGATTTAGGGTGAGTATGGAAAGCGTGTGCTTCATATTTTGCCCTTTGATTTTAAAAATCAGTATATGTGTGGTTTGAAAAATAATTTTTGATAATGATAAATAGCAAAACATGTGTTTTTGATAAAATTCAAGGCTTTTCGAAAGCTAATTCGATTTGGAATTAGATATCTGGCAATTCTCGAGATTCGTTTGTGAATAGTATATCACAATTTAATAATTTAAACTAGCATTGATGAATCTAGCACTCTTATATTGGATATTTAGGTAAGCACCACGATTTATAGATTAAACCAGGTACCAACGCTTATCGATTCCTTCGTGAATCGAGACTGACCGAGGTTTTGTAAATTTTGCTGATAAAAATATGTTTAAAAGTGGTTATAGCTCGTTCCACACCTTTGATTTTCAAAACGGAGTTTAAATATGAAACCTGGACTGATTTTGAGATAAACAATAATTTTTATATACGATTGATCAATTATAACTGATAAAATAAAGATAAATAAAAATATAAAGCTAGACTGCGATAAAAAATACTTGAGAGCCTTGAAAACAGTATAATACTATTTTAGAGCACGGTGTATTTATATCTGATAGGAGAAACGGGCTGGGCCAGGAATTGTTTGTCTGGCAGACAAACATCATGGGACTTTTGTCTCGCAGACAAAAGTATGGTTGTTTGTCTGGCGTCACAAATGTTTTTCATCCATGACGGTTTTTGCTATTTCGGATCAAATGGACATCATATTGATCTGATTTTTTAATATGTTATTGTTCATGACAAAACCTATCTAGTGGTCTCATTTGGGCATCGGGAAGACCTTCGTCTGATTTTTGGAGGTGAAATTATGATTTTTAAAATTTTTTAAAATTCGGCCTTCAGAATGAGCTGATTTTCGAGTATGTTACTCTTTATAGTACTTTCTAATAACCTTCAAAATTTGAAGATGATCAAAGGTCGAGAAGTCTTATTGTACAAGATCTAACGATTTTCGATTCTGAACATTTGTCTGGGAGACAAATGTATAGGGTTTGTCTATAAGATAAATCTTCATTCTTTCGAGATGGTTTTTGCTTTCCTGGCCCAACGAAGCGTTGGATTGATCTGATAATTTGGTATATTCCTCTCCATAATACAACCTATATACTACCAATTTGAACTCATTTAGACTTCGGGAAGGCCTCCATTTGGACTCCGGACGTTGAATCTAGCTGATTTTTAAGTATGCTATTCTTTATGCAACTATCTACCAACCCTTAAAGTTTTAGGATGATCAGAAATCAAGAATTCTCAATGTGCAAATACTCACAAGATTCGATGGCTTTTAGTTCCGGCAGCTTCCGGTAATTCTTGTAGCTTGCTGTCCGGCTGTCCTTTCTGCTTCCTTCTTTAACCTGTATCACATGTATATAATATGTATGCATGTTTGAATCCTCATGCATGCAAGCATGCTCATTTTTCTTAAAGATCGGAATTCTTGCGAGTGTCGCAAAATGAGGTGTTCACAATAGGTTGTAGCGACTCCACCCCTGGCTTCTCTACGTCTAACTCCACCATAGGCTCGCGTCTTATGACCTTAGGCTCTACTGAGTTCTTCCTAACCCCACCGAGTTCAGCTACTGGTACTACTTCATAAGTGTGTGGCTTCACCATCGACCTCTGATACCAATTGTTATGCCTGCCGGCACATAGGTCGGGCCCAAGGCACCAACTGGGCCCGTCGGTCCATGCAAATAGTAATGATATTATCCCCAACTTTAGGCCACAAGTGTGGAGTTTTATCTTAAAAGTCCTCATTACTATGTGGAGACTCTCTCCCACTTGTATACCCATGTTGAGTTCCACAATGTTTTCATCTGAGATCAATGGTTTAAGGCAACCATTCATTAACAATCTCCACTTGGACTAACACTGGTCCATTTGGCTCCACCTTGGACTAACACCGGTCCACTTGGCCCCACCTAGACCTATACCTTAATCCACTTTAGAACACCTTTAAATTTTCTATGTAGATCATCATTCAACAATGTTTGTAAGATCGTCCACCTTTGATCAATGCACATCTAGACGCACACCTTATTTCACCTTACTCGAGGAACTTATAAAACCACCTTGACAGTACCATGGGTGTACGTAGGCTATAGCTTAGGCTCGGAGAAGCTGGGGTGGAATCATTACAGCCTACGTATAATTGGGGTGCTATCAAGGTGGGTGTATAGATTTCTTGGGTAAGGTGAAATAGGGTGCACCTCGAGATGTGCGTTGACCAATAGTGGATGATCTTGCGGACAATGTTGAGTGGTGATCTATATTGACAGTTCAAAGGCAAAGTGGTGAAGGTATAAGTACAAGTGGAGTTAGGTGGACCGGTGCTAGTCCAAGGTGGAGCCATGGTGGACTGTTTCCAAGGTGGAGATTGTTGAGAATGGTTGGCTCAAACCATTGATCCCACATGGAAAATTTGTTGAACTCAACGTCTGTATATAATTGGGAGAGTCTCCAAATAGTAACGAGGCCTTTTAAGCTAAAATTTCACACCTGTGGCACAAAGTTATTTAAGTTGGGGACAACATCGTTACTCTATACGCGGACTGGCGGGGTCTAGTTGGCCCCTTGGGCCCGACCCATGTACCGGCGGGTACAATAATTGGTATCAAAGGTCGATGGTGAATCCACGAACTTGTGGAGAAATACTAGTAGCTAGACTCGATGCTGTCAGGAAGAACTCGGTAGAGCCTAAGGTGATAAGTCACTACAAAAGGCATCCTGGTAGCTGGACCTGGTGGAGCCTAAGGTGGAGTTAGACTCGGAGAAGCCGAGGATGGAGTCTTTATAGCCTACGTACACCTGGGATTCTATCAAGGTAGTTGTGCAGGTTCCTCGAGTAAGGTGAAATAGGGTATATCTCGAGATCTTCATTGACAAAAGGTGGACGATCTTGCAGACATTGTTTAGTGGTGATCTACATTGACAGTTCAAAAGCAAGGTGGACTAAGGTATAGGTCCAGGTGGACCAGTGTTAGTCCAAAGTAGAGCTATGGCAGACTGGTTTCCAAGGTGGAGATTATTGAGAATTGTTGGCTCAAACCATTGATCCCAAATACAAAAGTTTTAAAACTCAACATGGGTATATAAATAGGAGAGGGTCCTTACATAGTAACGAGGCCTTTTATGATAAAACCCCAGACTTGTGTCCCAAAGGTGTTTAAGTTAGGGATAATATCATTACTATATAAACGGATTGGCGAGCCTAGTTGGTGCCCTAGGGATAATATTCGTGTTCCATTTTCGGGCTAATCCTTCTCTTAAGCCTGGTTAAGGCTTAATCTCCGTTAAGGCATGAAATTTTGGTTTTGGTGTGAACACCACAATCCATGACTCTCGTGTGAATATAATTTTCATGCAAAATGAGCATCTTGCATTTTACCTTGAGCCATCATGCATATAGAAGGCTGTTAGGAAAGACTCTAATTTCGGATCCGGCGGGAATCTGGTGTGAACATCCCCGTTAGGAATTTTGTGTTTTTTCTGGTATTTCTGTGCATTTTTAGAGAGCCAGCCACAGCCCTCCAACCGTACGGTTGGCACCTAGCCGCAGCCCCTAGCCGCACGCCCTAACCGCACGTACCAACCACAGGCCCTAGCCGCACCCCCTGTGGCCACCCCCTGCGGCTGGCTTCTTTTGGAGCGTTTTTGGCAAAAATTTTGCTACAAATAGGACCCTTGGGCTCTCATTTGGGATCATCAACACTCAATAGTGTTTTTTTAGTAAGGAAACTGTCAAGATTATTAGAGAGTCTCTTTTAGAGAATTTTTAGAGAGAGAAAGTTAGAGAGAAAAAATTAGTGAGAGAAAGTTTTAGAGAGAGAAAGGAGCAATCAACGCAAGGTTCTTATTTCTTCTTCAAGTGCTTCAGGTACGTCTTTTTACAACTTTCCTGAATTTCAATACTGCATTTAAATATCAGTTTTAATATAGAAAATTAGATAACCTGCAAAGAAGTTCATTGTTTTCAAAACTAGCCTTTTCTAAGTTTTACAAGAAATCTAAAATCCGTTTTGACACGTTTTCAAAACAAAACAAAAATACAAAAATAGTTTCCAAACAAGTGGAACTACGAGACTCTGATTTCATTCTACAAACGAATACGTAGGCGCTCACAAAGCTCTAGTCTGATTTCAAAATACAATTTTAAAACTAAATTTGTCCAGAAAGGAATATTCTAAAAACTATTCAAACTACTTGCAAGATATTTAAAATACGAATTAAATACATGATCCATTAAGAGACCGAAAGGGAGAATTGGGTGCTTAACACCTTCCTAATTCGTAACGTAGTTCCCAAACCCTGGCAAAGTATATTTTAAACTCTAGTTTCAAACGTATGAAAGATAATTCATTCTCGAATCATCCTTCATACGATCTTTTGTTTGTTTTCTCGTAAAACAAACTGGCGACTTTACAAAACAAGTTTTCATTTTAAACCGAGAACGAGGACACCTCTCGACTTGGAGGTCCGAATTCTCACATTTGGACCCATTTTAGTTTATACAAAAACTTCCACCACTTCATGTTAGGTATATCGAGTTTGTGGGAATAATCGTTTCATAATTCGGGTGGTCCGGATTGAAATCAAGATGTTAATCACATGTTTTCACTTTACGCGATTTCTTAATTTTAGCTAACTTTGAGATATCGTAACTCCTCCATTTCTTATCGGATTAAGTCTCCATTTATTTTTATATTTAGATTTTGATCTATTCTAAAACTTTTATGTTTTTACCGAAAGCCAATTCATACTCCTTATTGGTCAAAACAGGGTGAGAAGTAAACCGGTTAGTGAAATCTAATCTTTTGATAATGCTTTGGCATAGTGCTGTCTTTGATACATTTATGGGAATTATCCATCCAGAATTTAGGGAGACTTCCTTTATGAAGATGTAGATCATTGAATTATCTTTTCGTAGACATAAAGATCAGCTCAATTCGAGTTATGAGCAAGGAGTTATGACCAAACTACCAACAGTGGTCAGTGCTGTGGGAAACAAGCTTTGGCTAAGAGCTCCCAAGATCAATCTTGGAGCCCTGTGTGTTGAATTTTGACTACCTTTAACCCATTTTTCTTCTCTTTTAACAACCAAAACCCCCATTTTCGAGCAAGAGACTTCCACACACACCTAGAGAGCTCTAGAAAGAGAGAGAGAGAGAGGTGAGATCCTTGAGGATCCTTGTGATTCCTCCATCCACACACAAGATCTGAACTCCAAACCTCAATCTCCTCCACTATTCATCATCTTCTACCTTCTTCTTCCACCATGGCTGCATAAAGAGAACTAGGGTTTTTAGGTTTTGGTGCCTACACTTCTCAAAGCACTTGAATTGCTTGGAATATCATCAATAGAGGTGGGAACACCAGTACTAAAGCTATATTTCAAGTTATTACATGTTGCATTAGAAATTTATACCCAAAATTGAGGTTTTTCTTGAATACCCTAGGTTGTTTGCATTTCATATGGGTTGGGCTATATTGAGCTACAATTACTAGTCGATATGGATGAGTTATCATTCTAGTTGCATAATTTAACAAGTAAATTCATGTTTATGCTTATATATAGAGAGAGATCAATGAAGAACCCATCTTGTAGTGTATGTATGAACTAAACAATTAGGGGGATTTTAGGATTTGTGCCTAGAGAATGTTTGATTATCGGTTATGAATGCTAAATACACATATATATGACATTAGTTACAAGTGTAAAGCCTTATCTATGAAATTGTCCTAAAAACCGACTAAGGCGGAGTGGTACGCAACAACTTTTAGGGCTAGTGTCTTGTGTAGACCCTTAATACGACTAGTGGTGAGAATATAATCTCAATACATTCCAAAAATGCTATAAACATAAGTGGGCGGGTTGTAGGTTGCCTTGGCCAAAATTGTATGAAGCGAAGTGTGCCATAAGTACGTGCCTCTATTAGGCAAGAATCATAATGACTAATGCTCGGAGGGGTACAATAATATAAGGACTTTGATACGAACCATACAGCCTTGGTGCTAAAAACTAGAATGATATTTTAGACTATGTAGTTGAATGATCGAATCAAATGATGGATATAATAAATGCAACCAGTCAACAGAGTCAAAGATGTATAGAGGAAGTTGGCCTCCTATGAAGATACGGGTTACTCCTCATCTATGGAATAAAGCTAGAAACTCGGTTCTGCCTTGTTAGTGATATAAGCAAGTCACAATTAGAAAATCACAATGATCTCTCTAGTTAATCTATCCTCACAATGTTACAATGAGAGTATGTTTTTGGCTACACGAGTTCTAGCTTCACTGTAACTAGAGCTCTAATCGTGTGCTCGGTATCTCTTTTCTTCTCAATCTCACGTGTATTGAATGCTAGATTGTTTTTTTGTCCTTAATTGTTTTTTATCTTCATTAGCTTGTTAGGTTGGTAAAGCTTGGAGTAAATTCTTCACTCTCCCTCTATATATATGACACATAGGGTACATGTGGAGGAGCTTTGCCTGTAAGCCTGAGACCATGCCCCTGATCATTACCCACCCTCACCTTACTTCTTCACGAATTTCGGTGCATTAAAAATAGTCAGTGGGCATTTAATAAGGGTAAGGGAAGTTTTGTATCTTCCGCAGAATAGCTGGTAGTCGCCCATTTCGTCCACTAGCTACTCTGTCAGAGTGGTTGAGCAATGGAGCTCCAGAGCTTCGTCAAAAGAGCTACGAAATTCGAGCTCCATGGTTTCCATGAGTGCAATTAGCTCTTAAGCAGGTATCCAACTTATAGAGGGTTCTACTCACCTCGTAGTACTTGGGCAGGGCTCATCCGAGCTCCTTCTTGTTGGGATAATTGTTCGTTAACGTGGACGGTCACATGTCAACTCGTGGCTGGCGGGATGAATTCGGTTACTAATTTACACCATCAATTGCCCGCTATCCTTGTTATTTAGCTTTGATAAGCTAATTGGCTGGGATAAAACTCTCGTATGACCCTTAGAGGAACTTCGAGCTCTATTAAATAAGCGACGCGGGGTACGAGCTCTTTAAGGAAGTCGAATTCGGCGTTCCCACCAGCTTCGGTGGGAAATTTTAACACTATGATTTTTTACCTGACTCCTTGACCTGTCATTATTACCCCAAGCTCTTTAATATGACCATTACTGTTAAAGTAGATCGTGCGTAGATGTTCTGTATTCTTTGGAAAACGTTCAAACGTGTGGTAATAGGTTTGTGAGTGGACAGTTAAGGCTTCGAGTAGACACTTAACTTCTCCCACACACCTTATATAAACCCTCTTACCTTAGGAATTTTTTTCACTTCATCTTACTCAAACCTAGGCATCCTTAGAGCTAACAAAACAACAAACACCTTCTTTTCCTGTTAACCTAGCTTACAGACCTTCTTTAGTCCGTAGCTTTAAGAGGTTTTCGAGCATTTCGCTATTAGATTTCATAGAACACATTCCTTATTTCGTACCTACCACTTCCTTGCACACTTTAGCCCTTATCATCGATCATTTTACCAGTCATAGCCAAAACTTAGATATTCGTCCCACCATAGAGCAGGGTACCCCTGTGGGAGATGCCCCCACTCTCGCTGAAGTAAGGTCCATTGAGAAATTGGATAGTGAGAGGCAATGGACTTGGTTTTGCCTTCCTCCAGATGTATCGAAGGACACAAAAGACATCAAAAAGTACACGGAGTATCTGAGCCCCCTTGCCGTCTTTCGCGTAGCATCGACCTTCTCTGCCCTCGACATTCGACATTTCAAAATAAAGTACCAAATCCCTAAGTCGATTAGGTTCAAGGCTCCAGGCCAGGATGAGAGAGGCTGTTATTACAGACCTAGGGAGGTCTGTTTCTACGAAGTTTCCCTCAAGCATGGGTTGTGGTTCCTCATGAATGACCATGTGAGACAATTGCTAGTGTCCATGGACCTTGCCTTAGCACAAGTCAGTACCAACATGTGTTCTTGCCTGATTGGATCAGTGCTAATATGTAGGACTATCTCTACAAGAGCAACGATATATCGATCAAAGAGTTCATAACCCTCTTTTAGCCTAAAACAATGGTGGAAAGAACAAAGGGGTCTTCAACTACCCTTTGAGATTGGGGTCCTTAAAAATTATCTTTGATCTCCCTAACAGCATCCCTAATTAGAAGAAAAGGTTCTTCTACGTCTCAAGGGAGGACTAGAATCACGACTCATGGTACCCCAGTGTCCATGACCTCAAGCGTTGGTTCTTGGAGCCAGATTCCATTAGTAAGTACTCCATTGTTCTTCTAATGTTTATCTTTTTTTATGCCAAAGTATTTGACCTCCTCTTTTTATTTCTCCTCTACAGACAAAGAAAATATGCCCGACTTGGTGAAGTTTTCTTGCATTAAGGATGCCAAAGACTTCTTTCTAAAGCATTATGTAGACATCATAGCTCCAGGAATGATGTGGAGGTACAGATTGGGCCCTAGGCCCACAAACACTGACCTGCTCATTCTAACGCTGGAGGACCTTCCACACTTGGTCATGCTGCTACCCTCAAAGCGCAATGACCCAGGGCTGAGGGCCTCAAAGGTCGCTCAGAAAGAGGGCAGCGACCAAGGTGATGAAGGTTGTGCAGCCCTCAAAGGAGATGAGGCAGAAGGAGATGCCCTACCATAAGGAGAGCCTGAGGAAATCGAGCTACCTTTCTTGGAGACAGAGTGCTGACAATAACCCCCCTAGCTGGTGCCTATGGTGCTCAAGAAAAATAAGCTCTTCTATTTTTTTTCTTAGAGGATATAAAGAGTGGAGCTCTATTTTTCACTTATGTTTTTCCCTTCTGTTTCAGAGTTGATCTTCAAGGTGGTCACTGATAAGACCACCAAGAAGACGAGTGCCTTAGCTAGAGGGTTTCCCCCTCCAAGAGGTTGAAGGCACTTGAAAGAAGCCATGAGGGTGTTCCGGTCTCGCTGAAGAGCTCTAAAATTGTTGAGCCCAGGGTTGCTGAAACCAAAACTTCTGGAACTCCTGCTGAATCCAGGGTTGCTGAAACCAAAACTACTGGAACTCCTGCTGAATCCGGGGTTGCTGCTCCCACAAGCACTTTCAGCCCAAAAAATGTTTGTACCTGGTTGGACTAGATGAAAGCCCCCATTTAAGGCCTACAGCTTCTCAGTCGAGAAAAAATGACCTTGGAAATGATAGAGGCCCCAAAGACTAGTACCCAAAGCCCTGTCGCAGGGGATGTTAAGGGTGAACAGGCTACCCCCAGCAAGGAGGAGGATATCATCATAATAAGGTCCAGGGCTGCCCATGATCAAACCAGCACCCAAGGGGTTGAGGGGAAGGCACTAGAGTCCAGCTAGCAGGACGGTTATGCCTTCTTCGTGAAGGGCTTCACCCATCCTCCCTCGTCCTAAGCTGTTCTGGAGCAAGTCAAGTAGAAGGGAACGACCTCCATGTCCAATTCATTCGGCCTCCATATGAGTCAAGTATTTATGCACATTCTTGGGCACCCATTTTGACCTAAATTTTTATTTAGCATTACTGATACTAACATGTCTCCATCCTTTTGATAAGCCCTGAACCTCTTTTACTCTACTTTTCACTTGGCTGAAGAAGGCTCGAGCTCTGTTGGCCATTTGGCCCTTCAAGAGGAGCTCATAAAAACGTAACATGAGCTCCATGTCACTAAAAGTGACTTAGAGGGGGCTGAGGCTGATAGAAAAACCTTATCCGCACAGGTTATAGGCGTTTTAGCTGAAGCTAAGGGCCTAAAGAATAGGATAAATGGCTTCGGCGATATGTTTAGCGGCATGGAATCATAATATAAGGCCCCATCGCAGGAACTCAGGGCCAAAAAATAGGAGGCCTTCAATTTCAAATCCGAGTTGATCTAAGTTAGGAGGGAGCTCTGCGCTTCTATGCTTATCTTGGAGATGGCCTAAAAGACCGCGGACACTAAGCACAAGGGCAGGGAGGACGCCGAAACAGTACTGAGGGCGGCCCAGGCTCAGTTGGAAGTAGATGGACTTGAGGATGAGCTAAATATGGATAGTAGATGTAGGATTTCCAGCTTTCTTGACTTTTTCTCGTAACAGAATCTTTAGGACCTTTGTAATTGCTCATTCTTTATAAATGAAAAGAATAATTGTCTGTTTTATTTTGCTTTGATTCTTGTCTTTTCTTTTATCTAAGTTGTAGTGTGAAATGTAATGAGCTCTATTGATACTCTAACGCCCCCATAATACAAAAAAAAGTTAAATAGAATTAAGCAAGACAAACAACATGCCTCAAGGAGAGGTCTTTACCGTATCCATAAGAGATTAATGACCCGTTCGAGCTCGTGAAACTGGTTATGCTTGGGTCTCCTAGTATAAGCGAACTTTTTGTGTACTTTGGTTAAGTCTAAAAGAGTGATGCCCCCTAGACTTTAAGCAAAGTTTTATTAAGAATTCTTAGTTGTTAGCTGGACTCCTCAGTATGTAAAGGTGCTCGTTGAGCTAATCAGTTACTACGCTGACCTCTATGTAAGAGGAATTGTTTATTTCTTACCAGGCCTGTATTGAGGACCTTCTATGCTTGGTGACAGACCTATATGGTGATAGGAGTTTTTTCGAGGTCTTTTGAGTTATAAGGAAAACATGTTCTTTTGACTAAGTTTAAAGTAGAGTTATGCCCCTTTTTTACTTAGGCAAATTTTGATAGTTTTATTATTTACCACCGGACCTCTTTAGTGGTAAAATTGACCTTTTTGTGAAAAAAGATTTTTACAAAGTATAAGTGTGCTCAATGAGCTAGGCACTTACTAAACTGACATCTTTATGAGATGATTTTTATAGAGTGCAAGTGTGCTCAATGAGCTGGGCAATTACTAAACTGACCTCTTTATGAGAGGATTTTTACAGAGTACAAGTGTGCTCAATGAGATGGGCTCTTATTAAACTAACCACATTATGAGAGGATTTTTACAGAGTGCAAGTATGCTCAATGAGTCGGGCACTTACTAAACTGGTCTCTTTGTGAGAGGATTTTTACAAAATGCACTTTACAAGTAATGAAATACCAAACAAAATATTTCATATACATTTTTCATTATAAATAACTAGTACAAAAGTAAAAAATATTTTAGCTCAATGATAGTATCTCTTAAGGTGTTCTATGTTCCACGATCTCAAGAGCTCCATTCCATCTATAGTCCTCAGATAGAAGGTACCAGGTCATCTAACCTTAGTAACCACGTAGGGACCACCCCACGTGGCAGTGAACTTGCCATGTTCAAAAATCTTGGTAGCCAGGATGACTTTTTGAAGTACCAAGTCACCTACATTTAGACTTTTGTGCTTGACCCTTTTATTGTCACTTTTGACCATAATCCTTTTATAAGCCTCTTATTTGATTCAAGCTTGCTCTTTTTTTTTTCAAAGAGGTCTAAATTAGCTAGCAGGCCTTCATCGTTACAAGCTGAGTCATAATGGTTGATTATGTATGTCGGTACTCTTATTTCCACCGGGATAACTGCTTTAGTTTCGTAGGTCAAGGATAAAGGATTTTCACCAGTTAGACCTCTAATGGTGGTCTTGTAAGCCCATAAAACTGATGGGAGCTATTTAGACCAATTTCCTTTGGCGTCATAAAGTATTTTCTTCAACGAGCTCAATAGGGTTCTATTGGTGACCTCTGCTTGGTCGTTGGCTTGAGGATGGACAGGCAAGCTATAATGGTTTTCAATTTTATACCCTTCACAGAAGTTTCTTAAAAGGTCGCAATCGAACTATTTAGCATTATCGATGATCAGCAACTTTGGGAAACCAGAAACCAAAATGACAGATGATATTTCTCCATATGAAGCTATGTACTTTCATGGTGCTGATCGTGGTCAGTTCTTCTGCCTTAGCCCATTTGGTAAAGTAATCGATAGCTACCACTACAAATTTTGTCTGTTCTTTGCCCAAAGGAAGGGCCCAACAATGCCCATGCCCCATTAAGAGAAAGGCCAAAGGCTGCGGACATGGTTCATTAGCTCTGTTGAGAGTTATTGGACATTTGCAAATCGTTGGTACTTGTCACATTTTCTCACGAGCTCCTCAGCATCTTGTAAAATAATAGGCCAAAAGTAGCCTTGCTTTTCAACTTTGTGGGCCAGCAACCAAACCGCCAGATACCACCATAATCCTTCATGAATCTCTAATAGAGCCACTTGGGCTTAATGAGGATGCAGGCATAGTAGAAATGGAAGAACATACCCACATTTGTACATCATTGTCTCGATGACCACATATTTATTCAAAATGTACTTTATCATCTTGGTCATCTTCTTATCTTCTGGAAGAGCTTCGCTCGTGAGGTAGTCCATAATTGGATTAATCCAACATTTACAGAACTGTACTGGGGCGATGTGTAATTCTATGAACTCATCGATGGCTTTTCTTTCTAAGTACTCTATGTGAACACCACTTGGTACCTCTGTGGATGAAGCAAGTTTGGCCAGGAGGTCTGCTTTATTGTTCTGAGCTCGTGGGACATTGACAAAGATCACATTCGTGTATCCCTGAGCTACTGCCCTAGCCTTAGCCAAATAGGCAGCCATGTGATGTTATTTCCACATTATGACCTAGTATTTGGCTAAGCACAATGGCAGAGTCGTTGTAGACCATCATATGTCTTGCCCCCAGGTTGCCAGCTATCATTAAGCCTGATATGATGGCCTTGAACTCCACCTCACTGTTGGAAGCTTTAAAGAGGAACTTCAGAGCTAGCTTTAGGGTGTTAGCCTTAGGAGTGATCAGTACCAAGCCAATTCCAAAACCTCTCAAGTTGGAGACTCCATCTGCATGAAGTATCCATATAGGAATTTCTGGTTAGAAGTTCAATAAGGTAAGACTCGAGGTACTTAGGTCCATAGGTGGCAGCAGTTCTGGTGTCTCAGGGATTAACTCTTCATTATAATTGAACTATTTTATGAAGTCTGTTACTGACTGGCCTTTTATAGAGGTTTGAGACTTGTAATTGATCACGAACTGTCTAAGTTCTACAGCCCAAATGGCCAGTCTTCCTGATTGCTCTAGCTTGTCAAGAACCCTTCGCAATGGTTGGTTTGTGAGCACGTTAATGGTATGGGCCTAGAAATAAGGCCTCAACTTTCTAGAACTGATAAAGAGTTCATAGGCCAACTTCTCTAACCTTGGGTAATTCAGCTCTACGGCATGGAGGGCTCTGCTCATGTAATAGATTGGCAGCTGGGCCCCTTCCTCGTTTCTAATAAGAGTTGAGCTGACTGCTATTCGTGATACTGCCAGGTACAGGCTCAGAATTTCCCCTTTCTTTGGCAAACTAAGAAGAGGAGGAGCTCCCAGGTATTTCTTGAGTTTCTGAAAAGCCAGCTAGCACTCCTCTATCCATTCAAATGCTTTCTTGAGGGCTTTGAATAAGGGGTGGCACTTGTCCGTTGCCTTTGAAATGAATCTATTCAGAACTACCACCCTTCCTGCCAGACTTTGGACCTCTTTCAACTTGGTTGGAGATCTCATGTCGATTAGAACTTGAATCTTCTCAGGATTGGCTTTGATTCCCCTTTGTGTCACCATGAAGCCTAAGAACTTCCCACTTTCACTCCAAAAGCACACTTAGCCGGGTTAAGGGACATACCATTTTGCCTAACGAAGGCCTCTTTGAGGTCTGCCACATGGCTGGAGGCTTTGAGACTTTTGACAAGCATGTCATCGACGTACACTTCCATGTTTATGCCAATCTGATCTTTGAACAATGTGCTCATGACCCTCTAGTAAGTAACTTCGGTATTCCAAAGACCAAACATCATGGCCTTATAATAGTAGGTGCCCTCGTTGGTGATGAAATAGGTATTCTCTTCTTTTTTAGAGGCCATCTTAACCTGATTATAGCTAGAGTAAGCATCCATAAAGCTTAGCATTTTATGGCCTGTAGATGCATCCACGAGTTAGTCAATCTCCGAGAGTTATAAGTTGTCTTTTGGACAGGCCTTATTGAGGTCCTTGAAGTCGACACACATTCTCCACTTCCCGAGGTGCTTCTTCACAAGCACCACATTAGAAAGCCACTTCAGGTAGTGGACGTCCCGAATGAAACCAGCTCTGAGGAGCTTCTAAACCTCTTCTTTTGTAGTTGAATTCCTCTCTCCTGCTAAGTTTCTCTTCTCCTGCCTCACCGGCTTAAAGTTTGGATCGGTGTTGAGCCGATGGACCATGATCTCTGGATTCAACCCTTTCATATCATCATGGCACCAGGCGCAGACGTTAGCATTAGCCCGTAGGTATTGGAAGAGTTCTTTCTTAACCTGTGAACTGAGCTGGTTACTGACCTTCAACACCTGTCAGGTTGTAGCGGTCCAAGAGAAGGTCCTCTAGGTCTTCAACAGGCTTGCCCCTGAGATCTTTGCCCATATCTTAGGGGTCCAGGGTATCAATCTCTTATTTTTTTGAATCACGAGGCCCTTCAGTGTTAGCCGACTCTTTAACAACTATGGCTTGGAGCTCTACAACTGTGATATTAGCATTTATGACCTCCTTCAGAGTTTCGAACTAGTAATATCGTTCTTCCACCTGGTTTCCTCTGACCTCCCCGACTTCATGGGGGGTTAAGAATCTCATAGTCAAACTGTAAATTGAAATGGCAGCTCTGATCTTGTTAAGGATCTATAATGGCATTGTAATAGGGGGGCCTATCTAAAACCAAGAACTCGGCGATGGTGGTAATTGTTAGAGTGATATATTAAAAGCCATAATTTTGTTGTTGGTTTGGATATGTTATAAACTCGGTTTTGTTATTTTAATGAGAATCTTTATGGGCAATGGTTGCATTATATTATTTATTTAAATATTGTGCATGTGTGTCTTTTATTCCATATAGTAGATGATTTGGTGTGTAGAGTATAGCTTACACACAGAATATCATATCGTCGATTCTTGTGAAATATAAGTTTAATGGTTCATAGTCTTAGATGGAATTGGATACCTATCGGTAGGATTGTAGTACAAGTTTTAGTAGTTTATCTTAACTACATGAAATGGTATAGTTTTAACTCGTTGTGCTAGTACACTTTGTGTGTATTGAATAAGACCGGTTTGGATTAATTGTTTTTATACTAACTATATAAAACAATTTAAAATTCCATTGTTATTATGATTACTTATGCTCTTAATCTTGAAATAATTAATAGACATATATATGTAGTGTTTGTTGTTTTGACTCATTAAGAGTGAGATTCATTTATGGATCAATAATCTTCGTGAGTTGGATGACGACACTATATGTATGATGAATATTAATTATTGACGGAATCCACGTGCCGGTATAGGGATTGATGATAGCCCCTTGAGAAGCTTATAAGTTTTGATCATGTCAAACCCTGCAGGTGAATTATGTTAATCCGACATATCAAATAAGTTAAGTGGTAAGCTCAAGGATTAAGAAGTCATTTAAATATAATTGTCAGTAATTTAATTTAAATGACGGTTATCTTTAATCTTAACGTGGGGAGAATAATAAGTATTCAATAATAAGGAGCTCGAAATATAATTTTGAGATAAGGACAGAAGTGCAATTATAATTCTTTAGTGGTGTGAATTATAATTTATGGAAGGAATTAATTCATAGTGGAATTATGATTCCAACTTTCCATAGGAAGCCCAAACACTTATTTTTCCTTAAGGTCCCTATCGTAGCCTTATATATACGCCGGCCTTGTCTTTTATCATTATAACAATAATTCTCATGAGTTAGGGTTTGTTCTATTGAGAAAGGAAAAAATCTTGGTGATACCGTAGGCCACACTTGGTGCAAGATTTGATGGCGGAAGGAATATGATATAAGAGCTTTAGGTTTTCGGCACTGCAATCGTAAATCAATCGTAACTTTTGATCGCACTGTTGGATCGGGCTGATTTTTGGATATGTCATTCGCAACGCAAAGTTACTATTATCAAGCAAAAAATCAGGATGATCAGAAGTCGTTTCGATGGTGAAAATAATCGATTTTCGCAGCCCAGCGAGAATTAAAAAATTTGGCCAAATTGCAATTTGATGCTTTCAAACCCTAGTCTCCTCATATGGATCCTCTACATGGTCCACAAAGGTGAAATACCTTTATTCTTATAGGGTTTTAGCAAAAGTTTTTTTGTTCAATGTATACGCAATATCGAACGATCCTATATTTATGTCTCCATCAGTAATCTTCTTTGGAGCTGCTCCTAAGGTCATAACAAGCTTGATGATCCCTAAAGACTTGGTATTTTCTCTAGAGAAACTGACTAGCGTGACTATTAAAGGGTCAGGTGCTCATTGGTGAGGCCCATGACTTTGAAAGCACTATAATACATAAGGTTGGAGATAGCCCCTGTATCAATAAGAATTCAATGGACATTGTGATTGCACACCATCGCCGTCACCACCAAAGGATCATCATGTGGGAACTTCTCCTTATTCATGTCTTCATCGGTGAAGGTGATTTTTTTGACCTTATACTTCACCATCTTTGTTGGCCTAAAGCTCAAGCACTCTGTCACCGAGCTCGAGGACTTGGTCTGTCTAATGTAGGCCTCCTGGACCTATTACTGATTTCAGAGTATGACAAGCCCCCTTCGATCATCAAAATTTCATTCTCATGCTCTTTTTCTTTTGCTTTTGGGGGGATCTCATTTTTCTTGTCGACGTATTGGCGGAGTTTCACCTTCTGGATGAGCTTTTTTATTTCCTCCTTTAGCTTCTAGCAGTCATCGTTCTTGTGCCCATGGTCTTTGTAGTATCAGCAATACTTGGTTGTGTCCCTTTTCTTTTTTAAAGTTTTCATCTTTTGGGGCTCTAGGACCTGCCCTGGCTCCAGCTGTCCATAAACCTCACTAAAGGAGATGTTAGGGGGTGAATTATTGGGGGGGCTTTGCCTTCGCTCGATTCAGACTTATTTGAAGCCTTCATGCCCTTCTTTCTTTCTCTCGCTTGGACGCGGGGTGGATTGTGCCCCCTTTGGCGCTTGAAGGAAGGCAAGAGATCTGATAGACTTGATATATCTCTTCCCTGTAGGGTTTCCTCCACTACGATCTGCTTGTTGACCTTATCAAGGAGCTCGGACATGGTCTTAGGGGCCATTCTTGCCAATGTCATAAGACAGTACGGGGAGCTCACTCCTTCCATGAAGACCTCCACCGCGACCCCTTCGTTGAGGTTTGTGATCATGAGGCTCTCCTGGTTGAACCGCCAAGTATACTCCTTCAAGCTTTTCGTCGACCTCTGCTTGATGGACGAAAAAATGGGTGGAGGACTTGGACTATTTTTGGGTCCCAAGAAAATGGGAAATGAACTTGGTACCGAGCTCCTGTGAGCTTTGGATTGATCCTAGGAGCAGGCTATTGCAGTTCATTTGGGCTGCTTCTTTAAGAGTGGTGACAAAAGCTCTGCATACTACACTATCTGGATCATTATGAAGCCCCTTTATGTTTCTATATTAATGCCAACATATTATTTCCAATGGTCCACAGGATTGGTGGTTCCGTCATATAACTCCAGTGTTGGGAGTTTGAACTTTTTCGGGCCCTAAAGCCGATCTGTTTCTCGAGCTAATGGGGGTGTCTCCCTCTGGGCTATAAGCCTGTCAATCTAGACTTGGAGGGTAGCTTGTTGTTCCTACAACGCCAGTAGGGGGCCTGGCTGAGTGTTTCTAAAAGGCATAGTGATTTTAGAAGCGTATCTTTTTATTAAAAAAGAAACATATGTGACTTGAAAACGTGTCATTCCCACAGACATCGCCAAACTGTTGGTGCTAAAAACTGGAAGGATATTTTATACCATATAGTCAAATGATCAGATCAAATGATTAATATAATAAATGCAACAAGTCAACATAATTAAAGATGTATAGAGGAGGTTGGCCTCGTATAAAGATATAGGTTAGTCATCCTCTGTGGAATAGAGCTAGAAGCTCACGAGATTCATGGAGCTTCAAGAGCGGCTAGGTCTAGAGGGAAGTTGTGAGTATTACGTTCATGCATAACTTCCATGCCAAGGTTAGCACGATTAATGATATCTCTAGCTAATCTATCATCACAATGTTTTAATAAGAGTATGTCTTTGGCTACACGAGTTCTAGCTTCTCTATATCTAGAGCTCTAATTGTGCGATAGGTATCTTTTTTCTTCTCTATTTCGTGTGTATTTTATGCTAGAATCTTTTTTGTCATTAGTTGTTTTTCATCTTCACCAGCTTGTTAGGTTGGTAAAGCTTGGAGTAAATGCTTCACTATCCCTATATATATATGACACATAGGTAGACGTGTTAAGGTACTCTGCCTGTAAGCTTGGGACCATGCCCTGATCATTACCCACCCTCACCTTATTTTTCCACGAATTTCGGTGCATTAAATGTAGTCAGTGAGCATGTAATAAGGGTGATGGAAGTTCTGTGTCTTCCACAGAGTAGGTGGCAGTCACCCATAGCATTCACTAGCTACTCTGTTAGAGTGGTTGGGAGGTGGAGCTCCAGAGCTTCGTCAAAAGAGCTTTGGAATATGAGCTCTGCGGTTTCCACGCACGCAATTAGCTCTTACGCAGATATTGGACTTATAGAGTGTTTCGCTCTCCTCGTAGTACTTGGGCAGGGCTCATCTGAGCTCTTTCCTGTTGGGATAACTGTTCATTGATGTGGACAACCACATGTCAGCTCGTGGCTGGCGGGATGAATTCGGTTACTAATTTACACTATCAATTTCCCCCTATCCTTGTCATTTAGCTCTGATGAGCTAATTGGCGAGGTTAAGACTCTCGTCTAACCCTTAGAGGAACTTCGAGCTCTGTCATTATTACCCCGAGCTCTTTGATATGACCATTATTGTTCAAGTAGATCGTACGTCGCTGTTCTGTATTTCTTAGAAAATATGCAAACATGTGGTAGTGGGTATGTAGTGGACAGTTAAGGCTTTGAGTGGACACTTAACTTCTCCCGCACACTTTATATAAACCCTCTTGCCTTAGGAAAAAATTTCACTTCATCTTTCTCAAACCTAGCCATCCTTAGAGCTCGCGAAACAACAAACACTTTATTTTCCTATTAACCTGGCTTACAAACCTTATTTAAACTGTAGCTTTAAGAGGTTTTCGAGTGTTCCTCTGGTAGATTTCATAAAACACATTCCCTACATCCCTTCTACCACTTCCTTGCACACTTTAGCCCATATCATAGACCATTTTACTAGTCACGGCCAGAACATAGAGATTCCTCCCACCGCAGACTAGGGTTCCCCTGTAGGAGATGCCCCCACTTTCCTTGAAGTAAGGTCCATTGAGATATTGGACAGCGAGGAGAAGTTGACTTGGATTTGCCTTCCTCCAGGTGTAACGGACGACACGAAGGACATCAAAAAGTACACGGAGTATCTAAACTCCTTGGCAGTCTTTCGCGTGGCGTCAACCTTCTTTGCCCCCGACATTCCACACTTCAAAAGAATGTACCAGATCCCTAACTCGATTAGGATGAAGGCTCCAGGTCAGGAGGAGAGAGCGTATTATTACAGACCTGGGGAGGTCTATTTCTACGAAGCTGCCTTCGAGCACGAGCTGAGGTTCCCCATGGACGACCATGTGAGAGAAAAACTAGTAACCATGGATAGGAATCCTAGTGTGGTTCGGCATGCACTCGAGTGTGGATTGCATCACAGAGCATTGTTTTCAAAATTATCCTAGTAAAGTAAAGTAATTACTTTCTATAAAACCTGCATGCGCCTGTGTTTGCTATATGTACATTTTATACAGAACATTATAATTCCCACTAAGCTCGGATTTGGCTCATCATTTTCTAATAGTTTTGCAGGTTGGGCTTCTGGGATTGAAGCACGATATATACATATCTGTCTAAAAGCCTTTTGTTATCTATCGATCTTTTGTAGTCCTTAAATTAAGGACTAGTATATGCGATTATTTTGTTATGTAAAACCATTTGTGTTTGTAATCAGACTTTGAAACTCTTCAAGTAAAGGGTGTTGAATGTAACTTGTATAAGTGTTGTCATATATGGAGTGAATTTAAATGTGATTAATTGGCTGTGGAGGTATTTGTGTGAAATGATTTTTTCTATTATAAGTTGGTTTGTTGTTTAAACAAACTCCACATGTCAAAATTTTATAAATCGAGATTTCATTTGGATCAACTTTCATTGAAGAAAAGTTTTTAAAAGCTGTGATTTTATTACTTTAAACCCGCCGTAGCGCAGGGCAACCGTGATTAACCAGGTCCTGAAGGTGAAAATGTCATAACGAGATTCGGGGCATAATGTACTTGGTATCAAAGGTCGATGGTGGATCTACGTACTTGTGAAGCAGTACTAGTACCTGGACTCGATGGAATTCAGGAAGAACTCGGCAGAGCCTAAGGTGATGAGCCGCTACGAAAAGCATCCTGGTAGCTGGACTTGGTGGAGCTTTTGGTGGAGTTAAATTGGGAGAAGTTGGAGGTGGAGTCGTTATAGCCTACGTACACCCGAGGTGTTGTCAAGGTGGTTGTGCAAGTTCCTCAAATAAGGTGAAATATGATGTACCTCGAAATGTGCATTGACCAAAGGTGGACGATCTTACGGGCAGTGTTGAGTTGTGGTCTACATGAATAGTTCAAAGGTGGATTCAAGGTGGACTGGTTTGATCCAAAGTGGAGATTGTTGAGAATGGTTGGATCAAACTATTGATCCCACTTAGTTACGGGGCCTTTTAAGTTAAAACCTCACACCTGTGGCCCAAAGGTATTTAAGTTGGGGACAATTTAGTTACTATGTTGTGAACACCCCAATCCACGACTCTCATGTGAACCTAATAAGCATTCCGCATCAAGTCTTGAGTCATTATGCATATAAGAGACCGTTAGGAAAAATCCTGATTTTCGAGCGCGTTAGGAATCTACCACAACCTTTGTCGCCACTTCGCTTACTAGAACGGTTGGCGCATACCCTAGCCGCACGGTTGGCACCCAGCCGCAAGCCCGAGCCACACGCTCCCACCCCAGCCGTACGGCTGGCTCCTAGCCGCGCGGCTACCCCCTGCGGTTGGTCTCCTTTGGAGCTTTTTTGGCGGAATTTTTGCTATAAATAGGACCCTTGGGCTCTCATTTGGAGGCATCAACACTCAATAGTGTTTTTTAGTGAGTAGAAACTCTGTCAAGATCATTACAGAGTTTTAGAGAGACTTTCTAGAGAGAGAAAGGAGCAATCAAGGCAAGGTTCTTATTTCTTCTTCAAAGCGCATCAGGTACGTCTTTCTACAACCTTTCTGAATTTCAATACTGCATTTAAATATTATTTTTAATATAGAAAATTAGATAACTTGCAAAGAAGTTCACTGTTTTCAAAATAAATCCTTTCTAAACTTTACAAGAAAACTAAAATCCGTTTTGACACGTTTTCAGAACAAAGCCAAATACAAAAACAGTTTCCAAATAAGTGGAACTACGAGACTCTGATTTCATTCTATGAATGAATACGTAGGCACTCGCAAAGCTCGAGTCTGATTTCAAAATACTATTTTAAGCTAAATGTATCTGGAAAGGACTATTCTAGAAACTATTCAAACTACTTGCAAGATATCTAAAATAGGAATTAAATTCATGATCCATTAAGAGACCGAAAGGGCGAATTGGGTGCCTAACACCTTCCCAATTCGTAACGTAGTTCCCGAACCCTAGCAAAGTATTTTTAAATGAATCTCTGGTTTTAAACGTATGAACGATAATTCATTTCGAATTGTCCTTCGTACGATCTTTTGTTTGTTTTCTTGTAAAATAAACTGGCGACTCTACAAAACACACGTTTTCCTTAAACCAAAGAAAAAACCGAGAATGAGGACTTCTCGAGTCGGGGGTCCGGATTCTCACATATGTGCGCGGATCGGCGGACCCAGTTGGTACCTTGGGCACCCGACCCATGTGCCAGCGGGCACAACATTTCCCTGCCTAGAAAAGTTGATGATTGAAGATTTTTCAAGTTAGATAACTACCCCACATCATTTTCCATTGCTAAAAGAGTTGATCATTTTAATTGTGATGGATTTTCATATTTGCTGAACAATCTATGAGCCGTTATCTCTCACTTGTCTGTATCGACCTATCAGGATACTGCAATCTGAGTTGTTTACACGAAAACCTTGAGGCTCTTGAAAAGTTACATTTGTAGAATTGCAATAATCTAATATATCTACCCTTTTTGTGGTCAGTAAGGGAATTTTCTGTTTCAGGATATACGAAGTTGATTGGTTTACCAAGTTTGACCGACGTCTTTCTACTGCTTGGGAAATTGGACATTGAATATTGCACTAATATGATGGTGTTTCCAGATATGCACTGCCATACTTCTACAAGAATCTTTTATTGCAGGTTATGAAAATTTGACAAATGTGCCACAACTTTGCAGTTCTCTATGGAGTCTTCGAATTGACTATTGAGAAAGGTTGACAAGATTGCCAAAAAAAGTGGGCATGGCTCTCGAGGAAATGTACTTTAGCCACTGCCTTGCTATGGTTTCTTTTCTGGATTTTCAACATCTCCAAAACTTAAAGTTCAAGTGGTTAAAAACTTAAGTATTCACATAGGATACCAATCTAGCTATTGTTATTTGGATGATCTGAAAAAGGCAAACTTTGGAACAAAAGTTGATTAAATCTCAAGCGACATCGTTAACATGAAGTTTAAATCTCAAGGTAAATAAAGAAAAGATTCCTCAAAAGTCGATTGGAACCAAAAACTTGTTCTTGCATTCAACATCAGGATTTTACAATGGTACTGGATAACAATTGTTCACAGGGTAACATTAGCATGAATATGAAAGTCATTAATTAAATTACACTGTCTAGGGCAAGACAAAAATATTTACGTATTTACAAGACTCCAAATGGCCAAACGAGCCGAGTCACCAACCAGGACTAGAAGACATAAAACTCTTGATACATATACAAAATTGCTCATTCATTCATTTACATAATCATAATTATAGTAATAGTAAACTGCTCCACTCTCACCGACTTCAGTTCAAGCACCGACTACCACTCCGGTTCAAAACAAGGATCGTATAATTCCTCCCCTGGAATCAACACCGACTGACAAGTGCTTGTCCATTTTCGAAGCTCCACTTGCTATGACTTCCATGTCTACCATACATAATTCCACCCACCTGAATGGCCGATTCAACAGAATAAACTCTAGTTGAAGCAGAAGCATAAACGCCATTTTTACGGACCATCAGCACCACCAACTAAAATTGATCAAGAATCAAACACAACTGAACCAGCAATCCCACCAACTCCTAGTTTCAACCACAGCTTCCACCAGCAATGCATTGCTCCCATTCTCCCATTACAAAGAAACTTCTATGAAATTAAAACAGTAAGCACCTGAGATTGTGAATTACCAATTGTGGGATTAGGAGAGGAGTCTAGACGAAATGAAAAAATTAAGGCTCACAAACACACAAAATCTTCACTAAAGGTGTCATTGACCACCCATCTATGCACATGAACTAAATGAAATACAATGGATGCATTGATATGGGTAATTGTTTTGTGCCCAAGACACATGGACTTGGAGAAAACCTAAAAATAATATATATATATTTTTTAAATAAGCTCAAGGCCCCAAAAATCCAAGGCGCTAGAGCATTATTTTATAAAAATCGGAAAAGAATGTGAATCTGAAAACCCCATACTCGGTGGTGTACAAAGAAAATGGAGGGGGGCATGGACCTAACCTCCTTAAGATAAAATTGGAAGGAAAAACCAAATCCTAACAATGGGCTTTATAAAGAAGCGCACAAAAAGATAAAATTGACAGGAAAAACCAAATCTTGACAACGGGCTTTATAAAGAAGCGCACAAAAACTGAACCACCCAAACGAAATAGAAAAACCACTACTAAAAGAAAAAGAAAATTAAAACAATTCCTGCATAACTAGAGGAATATAAATCTATAAGTAGAGAGAGATGCCATATGCGCGCATGTCTCTCATAAGGCATGTTCCTAGTGTGTCTGATCATATATTTGAAATTGCCAAAAATGTAAACATGCCACCTGGTGTGTCGATTAAGTGTCCAGGGAGTCTTGTGCCCATACAAGAGTCCACAAAGTTTCAGACACGGGTGCTGGCAGAGTTTCTGTGCTTCCTAGATGCTTTTTACCTGTAAATGAAGCTCAAGTTTAATTCCAGAATCAAATAGCTAGCCAGCAGAGCAGTAACAACTGCAAGTCACAAACAGGGGTATAGATCTAACCAATGTACTTATTTGTCAACTATGGATTTTTTATAATATTAATTATTCGTGAATTTACCAAAGACAGCAATTTTATCACATGGAACATCGTAATTAAACCATCATTTTTTCTAGTTGTACCTCTGTTATGTTCAAGAGGTTGCAAACAACAACTAGGAAACCCCACAAAATTATAATTGGCTATAGCTTCATTTCAGCACAACTGAAAATGACTGCTGCGTGTATATGGAAAATGCATTTGAATAGCTCTTGGATCTTTGTTGAGTTAATGTTATCTCTTCCCTTCCCCGTTTTGCTAGACATTCAAGGCAGAAGTTGAATTTTATGGTCATTTGGATTCATCGATATGCTTACTCGAAAATACGTCGCCTTTAGTCCAAAGCTACTGCCACTCTGAATCCTCTAAAAGCAAGTGATGGTTTAGCATGAAAAATTACTCACTGAAGCTTATAAATCAATTCTAATCATCTTAAGCCATAAATGTTCATCGTCTTCTAAAATACAAATTGGGGTAATGAAATCACCTTTCTGGAAGATAAAGTCCATCGGCTAAAACTTCGTTACATACCCTGCCCACCTCCCTCACATTTCTGTGCAATTTTTTGAGAATATTTTAACACATCAATAAACAAAAATATGTCTTTCGTAGTTAAATAAAAAGAAAAAGAAAAAAGTAACAGAAAATGTTAGAACAAAGTATTGTGTTTACTTGGACACCCAACTCACCTACTCAATCAGCAAATAAGAATTTAAGTTCTAAACATCTTTCACTATCCACAAACCAGTATTTCCATAATAAGAACTGTACAGTAAATGTATATAAGGACTGTATAAGTAACATACCGATTAGACTCCCATTAATGTTGATTGCAGTAATATGTACAGGGAGTGAAGCCTTTCCTTTTTTGTACTCGATTAGGTCCAACTGCAACCAATCACAAATATTAGTTATTCTACCTTATTCGAATTCAATCCAAAAACTAATTTAATTAATTCCTGAAATAGAGGAGAAAACAGGTAAATTAACAAGGTAATCCCCATCTCCAATGGTTATTTTTGGGTTATTCTATTTCCACCCCCAATAATACTTGGTTCTACTCCCACTCTTCATTCGGTCCTTAAGCACCGAGTAAGGGGATGTTGTTCGGTTCTTGAGAATCAAATATAAGCTTATTACTAGGTGCTTAGGGGTCGAGTAAGGCATAATCAGATTTATATTCGGCCCTTAATAACCAAATAACAAGCCCTTACTCGGTGTTCAATGACCAAATGAAGGGTGAGGGTGAAACCAAGCATTATTGGGGGCGAAAATAAAATCACCCTTATTTTTTGTCTACCTATCTACCCACTAATCTCTTTTTAGGGAAAAATGCGAAGCACAATTGTTAAAATAGAGAATGGTGGAGAAAGGGGCCAAGGGAATGTGGGCCCACTTGGATTTGGATTTTTTTATAGGTATAGTATTACAAGTACTTTTGTGTAAACATTTAAAGTTTGAGGTTTGGATTTGTAAGGTCTCAAAACCTTGGCATAAAACTATAGTTTTTTTTAGTAAAAGCCACCAAAATAACGAAGGGCTTTCTTCTGCAGCAGAATTCCAGAAAGAAAAAACAAAAGAGAAAAAAGATAGTTTATACTCGTAGCTCTCTCTCACTCTTTCGTGTTTGACTTCTTCGGATTCGCACTTTCTTTTTAGCATCAACCAGTGGGGATGGTCGACTAACAAATTCAGCCACTTTCTCTTCAGAGTTTATTTTGTCATGTTATTATTTCTTACGGTTATTATTAATTTTCTTTCAAAATGAATGTTATGGCAAAGAAAATTCCTACTTCTTTGTGTAAAAACACCTATTCTTTTCAAGTAGGAATGAGGCACAATGATTGCTTCAATTCAGGTAGAAACACACCGCAATAATTCCTTTTAGGAATAGTTCTTGTGGTTTTTTCATCCCCAAAAAGAAAATTGTTCTATCGCATTGGAAGGAAAATGGAAAAAAGAATTAACTGAAACTGTTAGAATAAAGTAATGTGTTTGCTAGGACCCTCAACTTTCATGTTTACTTGACAGGCTAATGAGTATAAAGTATTTTCACTTCTATCTGTTTATTTGTTTTTGTTTTTGTTACTGAAAACAATATTCCAGCAATATTGGATAACACAAAATAAACATTTCAATTCTAAATATTAGCTTACTGTTTACATCCCTGTCGATCTCAATCAGGCTGTCAGTGCATAGAAGAGAGAAAGAGAGAGCTGAACAGAATATATACGCACATACAGCATAATAAGCTTGAAGAGAAACGATAACAATAAATTAATATGAGGACAGCCTAAGTAACTTACTATTTACCGTGCCCAAGGATAATGATTTTTCTGACACAGGGCCGGACCCTTGGGGCATCTTTCGATGAAAAGCTGACAATTGCAAATTCCCAATTGAGTTATACATCAGCTTCTAAAAATTATGAATAATCAGAGATTGAAGTGAGGAGAGACGTGCTGAAGTTGCTGAGGCAGTGAGTTGAGCCTTGGCCACCCTTGTAGCTCTAGGGGTTGAATATCATCTGCATCATCACCATTCTCTTCTGAAACATCACCACCCTCGTAGCTCTATGGGATTTTTTGATTCATACAGCTCCAGATTCCGGAGATTTAATCCACCTGCATCCTTTGAAAGTCTCTGCAATTTATTTAAACAAGAAGAATTACTATTTTTCTTCTTTTAAGAAACTCAAAATTCAGTTCAACCTAACCAGAAAATGAACATTTCCACTGAAAGTCACCTATATATATATTTTTAATATTAGGAAGTATCTCAAAAAGAAAACTTACTAATTAAAGCTAATTTCGGAAATATGGGAAATCTTATTCCACTCTGGGCGGCTTCCCTCAGTGCATCTTTCTTCTAGAAGGGGACAACTGAAAATGTTCAGTTTTCGTAAATTGGTGAGGCGTCTCGTAGCTTCCACTGAGGGCATGTACTTTAGATTCCTGCAACTGCCAATATAAAGAGATTGAAGAGATGAAAGATTGCCCAGCCACTCCGGTAGAGCATCTAATCCATCAAAAAAGCGTAAACTTAAATAAGTCAAGGCGGAGAGTTGCTGAAGTTGCTCAGGTAGTGACTTGATCTCCGGCCACCCTTGCAACACTACATTTTGTAGGCATTGGACGACATCATCATCATTCTCTTCTACTGCAACATCACTAGTAATAGAATTGGAGGAGGGCCATGGAAAATAATCATGCCCTTCTGAGTTTTCAAACAGTTGCAGTTTTCGGAGATATCGAAAATCTGGAAAAGACACCATAGCAGCGCAGTGGCAAATGGACAATTCCGCCAGAGTTGTGCCCAGTTCAGGCAGACTTGTCAACCTTTCACAATAGTCAATTCAAAGACTCCGTAGACGTGCAGAGTTCTGCTACACTCGTCAACTTTTCACAGTCTGAAATAGAAACTTTCTTTACAGACTGCAGTCGGGGTATATCTGTTAGATTATTGCATCCGGATAAATCTAACCTCTCAAGGGCCACAAGGTTGTTTGCTAAACAACTAAGGTTGGAGCAATTCCATATGGACAAGTCTGACACGAGGGTCTCTAGATTTTCCGGCAAATATGAGAATCCATCACAATTAGAAATAGTCAACTTTCTTAGGGATCTATTGTTTCCCAAGAACCCTTCGATAACATCCTGGAATTCTGGGCCTTCGACATCTAATAGAATCAAGGAAGTGAGCGAAGTAAGCTTGCCACTCATCTCTTTCAGTGCAGCGCTGTTTATATCAGTAGCACACAATTCCTTGATGAATGGAAAGTGACTTGGGACCATCCTCAATCTTTTACAGAGCACGACGTTCAACACCTCAAGGGAAGGAAATACAATATTCCTTGACGGATGCACTGCTTCTGACCATTCCTTTAGCCTTCGCATATTCCGTACTGTGAGTTCTCTAAGTGAAGGAAAGAGTGCAACCTCCCTACCACCTATAGAATGAGTTCCACAGAGTTCGCTGCCTATAGTTCTCACCTTACTCATTCGGATTATCTCAACCTCCTTAAGGCAAGGAAGGTGCCCAAGAGCTGGTATTTGCAAGCATCCTCTGCACTTTTCAATTCTGATTCTCACCAAGTTGTGAAGCACTATCCGTGACGGTCTTTCCTCCGTCATCCACAAAGGAAAATTGGCACCCTCAAAATTTTTGATCTCTAACTCTTTCAAATTCGAGTGAGGTTTAAGACCTTCCAAGACATATTGGTCGCTGTACGCTTCTTCAGAGTCACTTTGATTTTCTTCTGTATCGCGCCAATGGAGTGTCAAGGTATGGATGTTTGCCTTCCTGGATAAATTTGCCATTTTGGCTTCTCTCAAACTCCCCACTTCCTCAAGCCCAGAAATTCTTAGTGCACCCGTAAGGTTGTTCAACCTTCCCAACTCCTCAAGGTGCCATCCCTTATCTTGTTTCACATCAAAGTTACTCTCACTACCACAATACATAATCAATAAATGCCTCAAGTTAATCAAGTTCCCGAAATTTTTTGGAAGCTCTTTAATAAAATTGCTGAGTTTTATGATCTGCAAATTATAGAGCTTAGTGATGCTACTTGGCAATGTGCTAATATAAGTCTCTCCGATGTCAAAATACCTTAAATGTTTTAGCTTCCCTATCGAACCTGGCAACTCTTCAGTGCCACAGCTTTCCAAAACAAGAACACGCAAGCATTTGAAATTGGTTGGCATGATGCTCGCAGGACCGCCATTTAAAAATAGTGTCTGCAATCTCCTAAATTGTGTATTTACAATTTTAAGCGCTTCATCACGGGAAGAACACAGAGACAAATTAAAAACCTCAGAAGCATCATTCGCCTGAAACTCTGAAGTCAAACAATTACTATTTGATGCAGACTGTGCAAGTTCATCATGCTCACACATCTTGCGGAAAAAACATCTGTCTCCCCCACCGTAGTTCACTTCTTGTAGCAAGGAATTTGACAACAAAATATCAACAAAGCAGTTACCTATATCCACCATCAATGAATCATTTTCCTTAGAAGGACAAAGGAATCCTAGGGCCACCCAACTTGGGATTAAATTATCTTTGTTAATTACATAATGTTCTGGAAACATCGAACAGTATGCAAAACAAAGTAGCCAACACGATGACTCCAAATGACCATAATAAACCAACTTCAAGGTGTGTAGGACATCACCTATATTTTCTATTGAATTCCATATTTGACTGTTTTTGATTAACAACCACTCTTCTTCAGACTTTTTAGAGCGCATTAGATCTCCCAAAACATTTATTGCCAGTGGTATACCCCCACACCTTTGCACCATCTCCTTACCAATAATCACCAAATTTTCAGTCTCTATTGCTACACCCTCGGCAAATGCTCTCCTCTTAAATAGGTCCCAACCATATTCCTCCGACAGTGGAGCCAATCGACGAGTGAGAGTTGTTTCCATGGTTGAAACAACTACCTCACTGCAAGTGGTTACCAAAACACGGCTTCCCCTAGAACCACCAATTCCTAGCAAAGAATTCCTCATGAACTCCCATTTCTCTAAATTTTGGGGAGAGACATCATCAAGAACCAAGAAATACTTTTTTCCCCCTAATTTTGATTCAAGCTTTTGAGAGATTGCTTCCATATCTGACACTCGAGAATTGGTACCAGTGAGAGACTTTAACATCTCATTTAGAAGTCTTATGACCTCAAAATCATCAGACATAGCGACCCATATTCGTTTATCAAAATGTGAAACAACCCTCTTATCATTGTATACCAACCTAGCGAGGGTGGTTTTCCCTTGACCACGCATTCCCACAATGTTTATGACTGGCAAACTTTCTTGGACATTTGAAGCAAGTAACCTTTCTACTATAATTGACACATCGTCATCCCTCCCCACAATTACCAAAGGGTTATTGTTCGCCTCTAACGCCCTAAGCCCAATCTTAGTTGCGTGTTTGTTAATATCATCTAGCAGTAAGTTAACATTCCTAATCTTCTTAGCCATTTTCAAACGAAACACAACTGGACTTTTAGAGGGAGAAAAGAAGTCGTGTACCTTGCTCTTTATCCCACCTTTTACCTCTATCTCTTGTCGAAGAAATTCGTAGTTGAACGTGTCGAACACAACCTCAGCATCACACGCCGCAACCTTGACTTTTCTCAGCCAACTTTCCACCATGCCCAAAGGGAATTGCTTGCTTTCGGCATCACACAACAAAGCTCGAACCCTCTCCAACTTTAAAACCAGACCTTGGAGGTCACCCTGACAAACAGAAGCAAGGGTCACCACTTCGGATGCGAATGAGAGGACCTTGCTCACAATTCCTTTTGCAACAGCAAGAGGGAGAGTTTCTTCCATCTTCTTAATTTGGGTACTGGTAATGGTGAAAGAAAAGGGAATTGCTTGATGAGAATTCTGTGAAAATACAAAAGCTTGTGGTGCTGGATATGGTGACTAGCAAGCAATCTTTCTATCTATAGACTCTCAACACAGTAAAAAAAAAATGATTGAAGAAGAGTTTTCCCGACAAGTGGAATATAATTAATGAGCAAAGACTTTGCTCATGTGCAATAATAATCTTGGGAAGCTTCCCCTCACTTCACTTGGGTCCCGATTACGAAAGTCCATATATCTATGTGTGTGTATATATATCTATATTATATATAAAAATACGAATAACTTTAAATATTTTTTTTTATAAATAAATATTTTTTTTTATTTTAAAATTAAAATCTTCTATTCAAAATAAAAATCACGTTATACTAAAAATAAAATTATGTATTTTATGTATTCTACTTAAAATGAAAGTCACAATAGCATTAAATTATTTTACTAATAAAAAATTTATGTATTTATGTCTTCTATTCAAAATGAAATTCAAAATAGTATCAAATTACTCTTCTAAAAAAATCTTTAAAAAACTCAAATTATTCTACAAATGAAAATCCAGTTGTCCTACTCAAAATAAAATTACGTATTTTATGTCTTCTACTCAAAATAAAATTATGTATTTTATATCTTTGACTCAAAATGAAATTCACAATAGTATCAAAGTACTCTACTAATGATTTTTTTTAATGTGTTTTATGTCTTCTACTCAAAATAAAATTCACAATAGTATCAAATTATTCTACTAATGAAAATCACATTGTACTATTAAAAATAAAATAAATTTTTTTTATGTCTTTTACTCCTTTTATTCTACTCAAAATAAAATTGAGAATGATATCATATTAATTTGGTGTAAACTCTATTTATTTTAGTTTCTCTACTCTTCCAATGATATTACATCTCTTACAATAATACATCCTAATTTATTTCAGCAACAATTTCAATTCACAAACTTATACACACAAGCTATAGCAAAAAACACAAGACAGATTACCAGCTTCTCGAAATGTACACGGCTTGTTCTCTCTCCTCGAGCATATTATTATTATTATTATTATTATTATTATTATAAACGAATCCTATTTCATGAAACAATAACTCAATAGAATAGTGAAAATTGGTTAGTGTTTTTATAATTTTTTTTATGGTCGACAATAGTTCTCTCTCTACGTAAATAAATTTTTTTTTACTATTTTATTGGTTATTGTTTTTTTATTGGTTAATGGTCGACAATAGTGTTTTTATTGGTTAGTGTTTTTTATTATTATTGGTTGCATACACTTTAAATTTAATTAATTTTCTTGTCTATTGGTTAAATAAAAAATATAATTAATTAAACTAATAATAAATTTACTAATTATACAATATATTCCAACAAATGTTTATGCTTGGCCACCCGCGGAAATTTGGCGCAACAATTTTGGTACACCTAATTAATTATACCATTCTCTTACAATTTTAAATTACCTTCTACTGTTGATATTATTGTTTTTGGTTTATTTGTTATATATTTATCAAACTTTAGCTTTGGATAGAACTTTTTTTTTTCTTCTTCTTCTTCCTTTTTTTTTACGAATTCTTTTTACATATTTATTACTAAGACTAATAACTTTTGTCAAACACTAAAGCCACATGCAACGCACGTACATGAGAGCTAGTTATATATAAAAGCACCAAAATTTTTAAGTATTTTTTTACAGACAAATATACTATTTTATTTTAAAATTAAAATTTTCTACTTAAAATAAAAATCTTTTTGTACTAATATTTCTATTAATCACATTCTACTACTCAAAAAAAAATTAAAAAAAAATGACTTTTATTCCTTTTATTCTACTCAAAATAGAATTAACATTTTACTCAAATTTGATTATTTTCAAAGTTCTTAATTCACCCATTACTAACTCTTCAAATTCTTGTGTTATCAAATTTTATTATACTCTAAATTCTTATTAATAACGATTGTATCATAAAAAAAAAACCAGAAAAACAAAATTATGTCTTTTATTCCTTTCATTCTACTCAAAATATAATTAACATTTTATTCAAATGTGATTATTTTCAAAATTCTTAATTCACCCATTGCTAACTCTTCAAATTCTCGTGTCATCGAATTTTATTATAATCTAAATTCTTATTAATAACGATGGTATCATATTAATAAGAATTTAAACTCTACTTATTTTAGTTTGTGTACTCTTGCAATTATATTAGATCTCTTACAACAATCCTAATTATTAATTTGGTTTAAACTCTACTTATTTTAGTTTCTCTACTCTTCCAATGGTATTACATCTCTTACAATACATCTTAATTTATTTCAACTATAATTTCAATTCGCAAACTTATATATACACACATAAACTATATCAAAAAACACAAGACATATTATCAGCTTCTCAAGATATACACATTTCATTGTCTCTCTTCGTACATATTATTATTATTATAAATGAATCCTATTACAGATGATCAATTGTAAATGAATGGTGTTGCTCATATTTTAATGTAGTTAATTATATCCTTTATGTTTTTTATTTTTAAAGTACTCTCAAATGGTATTTTACTGAGATACATGCACTGCACTAATTGATATTATTCTCTCCAAAAGAAGTATTCTTTTCCAACCATTCAAATTAAAATTAACTGTCAAGATTTATAAATTTAGATGAACTGGACTTACAATATTCATGCTTTTGGTCCTTGTAGGATAAAATTATGTCTTGATATGTTCCTGTTTTTCATTGAATAATGCATTAACATTTGTATACAATTTTTAATAAAGAATTAACTCATTAAGGATTAAAGAAATTAGCTGAGATGTAGCGATTCCTTCAATTTCATGTACAAATCTACCCTTAAGCTTTTTGTTAGAAAGATTAACTTGTTTTGAGCGCAATTGTTCAACTTCTTTCATTGATCACCGTACTAATTGCCTTCCACTTTTTTCCAACAAAATTCTTCTAGGAATTGACTAAACAAAGCAACAAATTAAACTACAATTATATTGCTTATTCTAACTACCAAGCAAACTAATGTTAGTGACACAATTATATTGCTTATTCCAACTACAAAGCAAATATAATACGTCTGACAAAAAATTGGAAAGATGTAACTTGTTATGTTTGACAAAAAATTGAAAATATTTGACTTAATATGTTTGAAGTGATAAAAAGTACAATATATATATATATATATATGAAATGGTAATGTTTAATATGTGCCTTGCTGAAAACAACTAATATAGTATGTGAGAAATTATAATGGTAAAATGTTTGTGTCTAATCGTTTAGAAAAATGTCTATGTCTGAATTGGTTTGAAATTATTAATATGCCTTATGTTATTTTCTTTTTTGAATTTCTTGTGATATGTGCTTGAATTGATTTGAATTTATTTTTATTAATTTAATTTTTAATTTAATACTATATTTAGTTTCTTATATTTATCTTTAAGAATGGTAATATTAGAATTCAACTTAATTAATTGGAATAATAAAATAATAAATATTTTATTCTTGATTAAAAAAGATTGTCCTTCATTTCACCAGTTGTCCTTTAACCTAAGTCTCTAAAAATATGGTCCTTTATGGTAAGGACAAGTTCATAAATGTCCTTTATAATTATTTTCTACAAAAATGTTACCTTTAAAAAGTTAGATTCTAATGTTATTAACCAATGAGTAAATCCTACTTAAATTTTAAGTAAAATAATAAAAACAAAAATCAACCCCTCTCTTCCTTCCATTTCAATATTTTTATCGTCTTCTTCCCTCTTCCCTCAATTTGGTCTTCTCATTCTTCCCTCTTCTCTCGCCGAATGTCGTCTCCTTCTTATTTACTCTTACCTCAATCACTCACTCTAGATACTCTCACAAACTATAACGTTATCGTAAATTAATCAACATTTGTTTAAAATTTCACCTATGCAGAAGAGGGCCGGGATATTATTAACTTCTTCCATTGTTAAAAGGGATGTTGTAGATACTAAAGACGGAATATTTTACATACTTTATATTGCCAACATCATAATGCCTTTTGCCCAAACAATATATAACGAGTGTAAGGAAGTGGACCATGTGGTACAACCCGTTACAGTATAACTTTTATAAAAAGACAAAACTCCTTGGATAAGAATTGACCTAAAAATTACTTGTTAGCATTATTGTCATTCTTCTTCTTAATTATTATTATTAGTTTGTTTCTTGCGATTCTTTTTTGTATATGTAATTTAATTTGACAATATGCATAATTTAGCAAATGATTTGCTACAATTCCTAATCCGATGGATGGAACAATTTTTACTTTACAAAGATCAAGAAGTCTATATAATCGGAGAAAGCTATGTCGGCAATTATGTCCCAAAATTAGTTAGAAAAATATTTCACTATAATGCCAAACCATTCTAATGAAAAAATGTACTATCCGTATTATAAATTAGAATACCAAATGTTGTGCTACCTAATTAATTACATGATCATTGATAGTTTATATGATTATATATTGAAAATTTGATAAACATGAAATAAGTAGACTAGGCTTGTCAACATAAACGAATTATATACTTGATTCTCAAATCTTATTATTATTATTATTATTATTATTATTATTATTATTATTATTATTATTATTATTATTATTATTATTATTATTATTGTAGGTCGGAAAATACCCTAGAGGGGGGTGAATAGGGTCTTTGAAACTTAATTGTATTTTTTTAAATCAATTTAAAAAATATTATGTCTATATATATCAAGCAATCAATAACAAAGATAATACTAAGCACAATGAGCAAATAACACAATATAATAAAGCAAGAGATATAAAGAAAGAACCGATCAAAGTTCGAAGATTTTTTGTCCACACGGTTCGGCTTGTTCCCCCTAGTCCGCGCTCGGTTAGTTCTCCGAGAATTTTCACTATAACCGATCTCCTTCCGGGTGAAGACCAAACCACTACAAGTGTATTCTTCTCACACACTCTTATAAGTATTGAAAATACCTTCAATACTTTCACAAGAAATCCCTCTTGCTAATTCTATGAGATACAGCTCTCACAAAAATGATTTGAACAAATTTTGGTAACTAACACCAATGTACAATAGCTCTCGTGTATATCAAATTACAAATGAAGCTCACACTAAGAGATATCAATATTGATCAACAATTTTTAGCTCAAAATAAGAATGATTGATCAAAAACAATGTTCTTGAATCTTTGAATGAATGTAGATAGATAATGAAGTATGTAGATGATTCAAGTATATAAAAATGAGTTTTAAACCACATATATATAGCTTGAGAAAGCTTATAGCCGTTTGAAGTGGATTAATAGATTAATAAGGCAAAAATACATAATTAGTAAAAATCCAACGGCTAGTTTTTGAAACATCAGTCGACTGAGCAGGGCTCCCTAGTCGACTGAGCAAGCATCAGTCGATTGAGCCACTCTGCTTAGTCGACTGATGGCTACTGCCCATCAGTCCAAAAAATGCAATTTTTACATTTTCGTATTTTAACTCTAAAATCAATTCTAATGCTATGGGGACTTCAATAATAAGTTCCTAAGACACCTATTTTCGGGAAAACACAAAATGTGATCATTTGAATTAATTATGAATTTATTTGAAAAACGGTTTATGAAAGGTGTTTGTTTTTCAAAGAGCTTTAATTCAATTTTGATTTTGATCAATCTATTTGGATAAAGAAATAAAGAGTTTAAGAGCTATAATTGGAAATCAAATATGAATCTTTACAACAAAACTACTCACTCAAATATAATCTTATAAGTCTTCGAAAGCTTTGTTTGTGTCTTCGATTATTTTCTTCCTTGGCTCTTGTTCTTGTAGAGAGATCCTTTTGGTAGAGCATCGATCATGTAGTTGTGTGAGGTATGAGGCATAGAAAGAATACACTTATGTTGGTGAATGATCTATATTCCGGCTTTTTCGATTTTGTCCATGTGTGATCAATATAATGTGGCTATAACTTTAAACATCAACTTAATTAAATTATACATGATTAATGTTATTGTTATTATCAAAACAAGATTAGTGACTATAAGGTCAACAATTATTATTATTATTATTATTATTATTATTATTATATTATTATTATTATTATTATTATTATTATTATTATTATTATTATTGTGGGTGGTATAAATCTGACCAAGCCCAAATAACACGGAATCGGCCTAAATCGGTAAATTTAGCAATCAAATTCAGCAAAGGTGACAGCGATGAACAGTAAAATAATGGTAAAGAGAATAGGATTTTTGTTGGTGTGGGTAGGTTCCTCTGGTGGCTTATATACCTAATCCGGTAGTACGTCCTCCCTAGGTGTATGTTAGTATTATTCACTAAGCTCTAATAGCTGATAGTACAATTTCCAAAAAAAAAAGAATAGAGGGTGCTAATATCGTGGAAAGATGGATCCCCGCTGTGGGTTCGTATTATCATATTTATACAATCTGATAGGGTTTGGTGAAGTAAGAAATTACTATAAAGGGCAAACTTGATCATTACTCCAAAATTAAAGGTGTCCATGGCCTTTTTCACACTAACTGAAGTAATTATTTTTCATATTTATCCTCTAGCTCAACTACCTTTTATCCATAACTAATATCTTGTTGATCAGCCTTCCATCCGATCAGATGATGTCTTTAACTTTATCGGTTAGAAGGGATACTACCTGATCAATGTACTCGGCTCTGATGCAGGCACAGTCAGCGTTCTGGGCCCGGCCCATGATTCAATTTCGAAATCATCCTCCCACAACTGCACCCCAAGCATTCGAATTTGGCCAATAAGACCGATTCGAGCTCTTGGCTTTTATTAAATAACCACTTGAAAAACCCGTTTCCCCCATAACGGTAGTCTGATGATCTCGATCACGATACTCAAGACACACATCCTACATTGGGCAGTTGGCAGTTCACAACTGTATGCATTCGCGTTTGAAAAACAAGGGGGATTTTCTGGTGGGCCCTACTCATTAAATACGTTTCATCATTAATTTCGATTCCCCATGTGATGGGACGCAGTAGAGGGGACGGAAATGTATTTAACCATTCCAAAAATTCTATTGCTTCTCTCTATTCGCCTTCTTATTTTACAAATTCTCCAAGGTTTCTTTCGCAAACGAAGAACTCCTATCGACGCTGCCCAAATTCACACCTCCATCTGAGACTTCAATCGCTCTTCTAATAGACTCTAATATTTGATTTCGATAGTCAAGTAAGTCCCGAACCCCGATTCTCGAATCTTCGCTTTTTCTGAGTCTGTTTGTGGAACAATTTCTCGTTCTCGTTAATTCGTAGTAGTTTTTTTTTAACTTCAAAACATGGGTAGATTTGCACTTAGCATTGACGAATAGAAAGTTGAGTTTACTAAGACATATATCCCAAAGGGGATTAGTTGGAGAGAACTGAAAAAAGGTAAGGATCCTTTTGCTGAGAATTACAAACTTGCTTGCAACGAATATCCTGTTCATATATCGTTTAAAAATTTAGAGAGTGTGGGCTTTGGCTGCCCTTAGGCCCATTGATGGTTGATTTCCTTAAAAAATTTAATTTGACCTTAGGGTAACTTTCCCAAAATGTCATTAGGATTATCTGTTGAATAGAAAAACTCAATGAAATACATGGTACCAAATTGAATCGTATAGTGTGAAAGTGAAGAACAACAACGAACTAAAATAGTATCATAAAATTCACTGTAAAGAGAGAAACTAAAATTGATTATTGTTATGGAGCTTTTTGTCACCGATTCCTATAGATGGCGCCAATTGTGGGTGGTATAAATCTGACCAAGCCTAAAGAACATGAAATCGGCCCAAATCGGTAAATTAGCAATCATATTCAACAAATGTGATGGTGATAGTAAAATAATGGTAAAGAGAATAGGATTTTTGTTGGTGTGGGTAGGTTCCTCCGATAGCTTTTATACCCAATCCGGCAGTACGTCCTCCCTGGGTGTGTATTAGTGTTTTTCACTAAGCTCTAATAGTTGATAATGTAGTTTACAAAAAAAAAAGAGAGAATGGAGGGTGCTAATATCGTGGAAAGATGGATCCCCGCTGTGGGTTCGTATTATCCTATTTATACAATCTTGATAAGGTTTGGTGAGGTAAGAAATTACTATAAAGGGTAAACTTGATCACTACTCCAAAACTACATGCATCCATGGCCCTGTTCACACTAACTGAAGTAGTTATTTCCCATTGTTTATCCTCGAGCTTAGCTACCTCTTATCCATAACTAATTTCTTGTTGATCAGCCTTCCATCCAATCAGATGGTGTCTTTAACTTCATCGGCTAAAAGAGATATTACCCAACCAATGTGCTCGGCTCTGATGCAGGCCCACAGTCCGCGTTCTGGGCCTGGCCCAAGATTTAATTACAAAATCATCCTCCCACAATTACTACTACTACTACTACTACTACTACTACTACTATTAATTCCCTCTTTTGTATAGGTGAAAAGAACGGGATGGGAGTATGAATAATATAGTTAATTAGTCAACTACGTACTAATAAGTTAATTAATATATTTTAATAAAATCCTTCAAAAATTCTTTAAGGGTGCATTTGAACATGAGATTTGAATTTGGAATTTTAAATCTAAATATTTTGTTTGGTATAGAATTACAATTTGAGATTTACAAATATATTCAAATCTTGAGAATTAGATACTTAACTTAAGTCATAATTTTCAAATCTTAGAGGTAGGGTTGTTCCTTCCTGATCCCAAGTTAGCGAATTTGAAAAATAATAATAATTAATTTTTAAACAAATTCTTGTTTGTTATTATTATAACTATACTTATAATATTAATTAAAACAATAATACTAAGGATGGCAAGAGGTCATGTTTGTCCAAACCCGAACTCAACACGCTTATAATTGTTTTTATCACAAATCAATATCTTTTAGGAAAAAAAATTAATTTGCATTTACAATTATAATTATAATTAAAATTTTTAATTTTTTTATAAAAAAATGATGAACGTAAATCCAGTAGATCAAACAAGATGACCAAATAAAAATATCCACACCTAGACCAATAAACTCTTCATAATAAAGAGGTTACATCCATCGGTAAATTTTGCAAAGAAACAACTTTTTAGCAGACCTATAGGGCGTTATGGTATTGGTAAATTATATTAACATAGTTTTTTCATGTGAGGAACATCATTATTATTGGAACAACTTAAATTATAAAAAGGATAGAGTACGAGTGGTAATAATTCAACAATAACATGGGAAGCTTTTGAAAAAGTACAAAGCACTACCTCCACTCAAAGGAAGACTAGCAATTCAAATTCACCCAACTCCACTCCTATTTCTCTTTGATCTTTCTTGTCAAATTATTTACTTTTTTTTTTATTATTAAAATTGGTATATGTAGAATCTGTTAGGAAATTGGTGTGTATCGGTCACCCCATTTGATTATATTGGTACGTCAAATTAAGTGAATTTATTGACTAATACAAATTGCCTTCACTAATAAATTCTAAACTTGCGATAGTATTAGAACCCATGACCTTTTAGTAATTAATGGTTGTAATTGTCAACTTGCCCAACCCACACTTCTTAACACACTTGTGACTTGCCACTTTGCCAACGCAGGTCGGGTCATCATTTAATTTTTAAATTACAAAACTTTAATCTATATTTACAAATTCTAAAAAAAAATTGGCCACTTTTGCCGGAAGATTTGTCTTCCTTGAAGGTCTTTAAGATAGAAAAAAGAGAAAATATAGAGAGAAGTAGTGCACATTGGAAAAAGAAAAGGGGTGAAGGAGAACATGGAGAAATATTTGGTATATTAAATTACTTTTTTATTTGACTTAATGATCCAAGATGTTTAATTAACGGAACAGTAAAAAATTGGGCACTAAAATACCCTAAAAATTTAAGAATGGATATCAGAATATTAATAAATAAAAAAATAAAAATTTAATTATAATAAAATTTTGGGCACTCGAGTACGAATCACCCTTTAATTTTATTATTTTAAATTAAATGATCTGCATAAAAATAAAAAATTAGAGTGCGCTTTTCCTTTGCGTCAAATGGGACAAAACATAAAAAATCAGTTTGTCAGAGTTGGAGCCAGTACGAAACTTACTTTTCAAGTTTCAAGTTTCAATAAACAGCTAGAACACACGATGAATCGTGCGACGTGCGCAATTAATGTTGCTGCGAAATTTCCTAGAGAAGCTCTTAAAAGTAATAAAACAAAGAGAGCAGCATGTGCGCATTTTGATCCCCCCCAGATGAAGGAGTTGAAGATCTCATGACAAATTTCAAGTTTGAAAAAAGAGCTAGAAGACACAATGAATCGTGTGACCTGCGCAATTAATGTTGCTGCGAAATTTCATAGAAAGCTCTTAAAAGTACTAAAACAAAGAGAGTAGCATGTGCGCATTTTGATTCCCCCAGATGAAGTAGTTGAAGATCTCATGACAAATTTGGTTGGGGTTCCTTACCGTAGAGGATATCAATTTGGTGATGATATTGTCATCTCACAAATTATTTATTTTTACTCTCACTAAAAAAAAAGTTATAAACTTATATTTTCACCCTCATTCAGTTAATCATTTTTAACTAACTAATCACTCATTAACATTAATTACTATTCATCATCATCATCATCTTCTTCTTCTTCCTCTTCCTCTTTTTCCTTCTTCTTTATCTTCTTCTTCTTCTCTATGATTTTTACTCAATGGTTAATAATTAACAAAAATTCAGATCTAATTAACACATTTTGTCTCATTCAATTCATTTCAAAAGCCAATAAAAATTTAAAAATAACTCACAAAAACACAAAAAATCTCCATTGATGTCACACAAAAAGTTGTAGAGAATGGTAGAAAAGAGCGAATCAATGATTATCAAGGTAGAAAAACTTAATGAAGAAGATATATGTTTGTTTTCTTTAGTTAATATCAAAAAAATATTGTAGCAACAAAATGAATTAGAGCATCAGAACAGGTTACCTCGGTTACAGGAAACCAAAATTGGAGCACTTGTTCGGTTTCTAGTGACCGAATGTGTAATTTGATTATATTCCAGACAACTTCAATCCTAAGAGACAGAGCAATTTGATGAACTTGGGTCCTAGGAAACCAAAATTATTCAAAATACTCGGTTGTTATAGACTGATGTAAGGTCCCGAGAGCTGAAAAGAGTTCAGAATACTTCAGTTGTGAGGGACCAAGGAAATGGATGAACCCCGGTCATAGGGAACCGAAATTATTCTCAATACTCGGTTGTTAGAGGCCTATGTAAGGTCCCGAGAGCTAAAATATGATACAAAGAGGCCACAGTTGTAAGGGATCAAGGAGTAGATGGATGCAAAAATTTAAAAACCATTGTTGAGAAGAAGAAGAAGAAAAAGAAGAAAAAGAAGAATTAATGATTAATTATAATTAGTTTGTGTTGCATTAAGGGTTAAATGAATGTAAAATTTTAGAAACCATTGTTGAGAAGAAGAAGAAGAAGAAGAAGAAGAAGAAGAAGAAGAAGAAAAAGGAGGAAATGGAGGAGGAGGAAGATTAATGATTAATGGTTAAATATAATTAATGATTAATCTATGTATATTAAAATGGGAGTGGTAAAGGAAATAGTGGTAGTGTTGATGAGTAAAAGAGAGTTGGTGGGAGTGGTAGTGAGAGTGAGAGTGATACCAAGTATATATTGGGGTGTAAATAGCACCACCTTATTAATTTGCTTCTGTTGTTGTTGCTGTCTTCTGTTTCTTTTTTCTTTTTGTTTGCATTTTCCACTAGTCGCCTAAAAAAAAAAGTAATAAAACAAAATTGTTTGTAAAGGCGGGTCACGTCGGAAATAAGAGTATTTTCAAGAGTATAATTAAAATAATAATTAAAATTAATTTTAATAATATTAATTAAAAATATTATTTTAATAATGTAATTAAATGTTAGTAACTTTTTAATAAATAACTAAATTTATTCTTTTTATAATCAAAGTTAACAACCTTTTTCATTAATTAAAATGAGGGACCCACTAATTCTATTATGTAAAAAAATCTTTTTAAATTTAAATCATCTTTCCCTCATTCTTTTTGGAAACAAAATTCAAATTGATTAATTTGTGGCCAATCAATATAATGAACCCAACAATTTGGTTACTGAGAAAAAATAACTATTGGGAGGCCTACATTGTTAACTTTTAACAACTTACCAAATGAATACTCAAAAATCATTTTGTTTATTCAATTTTGACTATACCATTGAAGATGCTCTAAGAAGGAATATGAGAGGAAATTACTTAACTACATACATTATTACCATTTTACCTTTGGTTAACGGTATGGGCACTTTAAAATTTTAATTAAGACACATCTTATTAAGTTAAAATTTTAACACTGTAAAGAAAATGATGGAAGAAGGCAAGCAGATGGGAAGCTTTTTATTTAAAATTTTATTCTATTTGATCTTCTGGTTAGGTTATTAATTTTTTTGAGTTAAAATATTACTTATTTGATCTTTAGGTTTAGAATATTTATTATACTCAAAATCTTATGCTATTTAGTCATTTGGTTAGGAAATAGTTATAAATTGATGGGGTTAAAACTAATTTTACCATTGGCTTACAAAGGTAATTCAACACTTTTACCTCCACTAAAATCCTACTTTTACATCCACTAAAATTCTACTCACCTCTATTAAAATTCCACTTACATCCACTAACCTTTGCCAAATTACCTTTTTACCCCTTATTTTCATCAAATTTATTTTTTTACCATTCTCCATTTACCTATATATACCTCATCTTATTCATTCATTCAACACACCAAAAACAAGCCAACAAGTCACGAAAACACACAATTCTTCTCATCCAAGATATACACTTTCTCTCATACACATTTTATTATTCATCCTATTGAAATATTTGTAATCCTAATTCTATACTTATAAATAGAATTAATGAAATTGTAGAGAGAAAAGTTGATAGATTGTATTATCATCCAAGTTGATTGCCTTTGAGATAATACAAAGTAAGCACACACAAAAGGAGGACGTACTGCCAGAATAGCATAAGCACTATCGGGGGAACCTACCTTAGTAAAAAATCTTATGTGTTCATCATTGCGCTATATTTATTTTTTATTCATCGATATTCGCTTATTGATTGGTTAATTATCTACTTCTAGATTTTGAAACCATCAATTGACGCCATCTGTGAGAATGATAAGTTCTCTAAAGCTCTCGTTCTTTTAAAAAGTGAATTTTCGGTAAAAAAGCTTCAAATCCCGCGGGCCTGCAGTAGCTCAATATTTTCGGGCGCATAACTTTGTGCTCCAAATTTCAAATAATGAGATTCTAGAGTTCATTTTGGAGAAAATTTCAAGAGCTACAACTTTTCAGCTCAACCCGTTTCCAAATTCGTCCATCTCGGGGTTCAAAACAGCGATACAAAGTTACTGTAACAAAAATACGTTCAAAAAACCGCCATGTCGTCCAGAGACACCCAACAAGACCCTATACTAGCCTTACAAGAGAAATAAGCTACCTTTCAGGTTTGAATCGAAAGGCTCCTTGCCCAAAGGGGGACCCCCTCAGTCAGCTCGAGAAGTAGGTCGGTTTCAGTCTTCGAATCTGCTGATGTCTGCCCAGTTCTTCCACGAGTCCCACTCAAGGAAAGACTTGGAGACCGTGGCAAAGAATCTAGGGGGAGCCGCATCAGAACTGGTGAGCTCGAATCCAACCGTTCCAGCTCCACGAGGGGGGCTTCCTATGAAGAAGTTTCAGCTACACCCACTCCCCCGCCGGTGAGAGACCCGCGGGTGAACGTAGTACATGAGAGGCGCTCGAAAAGAGCCTCACGACGTCAAAGCCTGAGCAGAGGCATGTGTCCCCTTCCACCAGCCCGGGTACATGAACGGGAATAAGAGGTGGAGGTCAGACCTTGAGGGTCCGTGTTCGACAGAATATCACACACGGAATTCGTGGAAAAGGTCAAGAAAAGAAAAGGCTAATGTCCAGGATGGAGGCTCAGATGGCAGGAATGATGAAGACTGTGGGCCATCTAGGAGGAAGCTCGCCAGCAACTCTTGTGAGGGACTCCAAGTCTCCATTTGCTGACCATATCCACAGCTTCCAGGTCCCTAAAAAGGTCAAGCTCCCAGCTCTAGAATCTTATGACGGGACCACTGACCCCGTAGATCATTGGCAACAGTATGAAAATATAACGGGGATCTAGAATGTCCCAGATGGCATTGTTTGCACAACTTTCGTCACCACTCTTAAGGGAGCAGCCTGAATGTGGTGCAACAGCCTACTGTCAGGGTCAATTCAGAGCTCGCAGGAGCTCGGTACTAAGTTCATTTTTCATTTCTTGGGAACGAAGAAACAGTCCAAGTCCTCCACTCACCTCTTCATAGTGAAGCAGAGGTCGACAGAGAGCTTGAAGGAGTATGCTTGCCGATTCAACCAAGAAAGCCTTATGGTCACGAATCTCAATGAAGGTGTGGTAGTGGCAGCGTTTATGGAGGGGTGAACTCCTTTTACTGCCTCATGACCTTGGCAAGGTTAGCTCCTAAAACCATGTCTGAGCTCCTAGAAGAGGTCAACAAATAGATTGGCGTGGTAGAAACCCTGTAAGGAAGGAACCTGTCAGGTCTATCAGCTCTTTTATCCTCCTCCAAGTGCCAGAGGGGGCACAACCCAACTTGTGATTAAGAGAGAGAGGGTAAAAAGGGTAAGAAAGAGTCTAATAAGCCCAAACCAAGCGATGGTAGACCTCACCAACAGTTCACCCCACTAACAGCTCTTTTGGGAGAAGTCTATGTCCAATTAGAACCAGGGCAGATCCTTGAAGCTCGAAAGATAAAAACTTTTGAAAAGAAAAGGGATACCACCAAGTACTACCGGTACCACAAGGATCAAGAGCATGAGACGGACGATTGCTGTAAATTGAAGAAAGAGATAAAAAAGCTCATCCAAAGAAGGCAGCTCAGACAGTACGTGGATAAGAAGAAGGAAGTCCCCCCAAAAGCCAAAGGCAAGGTGCCCGACAAAGAAATATTTATAATCGAAGGGGGCTCCTCTTACTCTGGAAACAACAACAGGTCTAGGAAGGCCTATATCAGACAAGGTAAGTCTTCGATCTTAGAGGTCGAATGCTTTAGCTTCAGGCCAACCAAAATGGTGAAATACAACATCAAGAAGCTCTTGTTCACTGACGAAGACATGAATGGGGTGGAGTTCCCCAACAACGACCCCTTGGTGATAACGGCAATCGTGGGCAATCACAATGTCCACCGAATATTCATAGACGTAGGGGCGACCTCCAAGCTCATATACTACAGTGCTTTCAAGGCAATGGGCCTCATGACAGAATACCTAACTCCCTCGATAGTCACTCTCATTGGGTTCTCTGGAGAAAAGACCAGATCTTTAGGGACCATCAAACTTACTGTGACCCCTGGAACAGCTCTGAAGTAAGTCACTACCGTTGCTGAATTCTTGGTGCTTAACAGTGCTCCTCATTACAACACAATTATAGGTAAAGGGACGCTCAATGAAATCAAAGCTGCCATCTCGACTTGTAGCCTAGCCATGAGGTTCCCTACCCCCCATGGAGTTAGGGAGGTCAGAGGAAACCAAGTGAAGGCTCGGTATTGTCAATTCGTCACTCTGAAAGAGGTCAGGACCTCTGATGTCAAGATAGTCGAGCTCAAAATCTTAGTCGTCGCACAATTGGCTGTCACAGAAGGCCCTGTTGAATCGAAAAAATGGGAAATAGATACTTTGGACCGAGCGACAAAGAAAAGGAGCTCAGAGGAAAGCCTGTGGAGGACTTGGAAGATTTGATCTTGGACCTCTTACAGCCTGACAGAGTCCTGAAAATCAGTAACCAGCTCGATCCAAAGGTCAGAAAGAAGCTCATCCAATGCCTGCGAGCTAATGCTGATGTTTTCGGATGGTCCCATGACGACATGAAGGGGCTGAACCCAGAGGTCATGGTCCACATGTTAAATGCCGACCCAACTTTCAAGCCTGTAAGGCAAAAGAAGAGAAACTTTCCTGCGGAGAGAAACTTGGTAGCCAAGGAAGAAGTCCAAAAGTTACTCCGAGTTGGTTTCATTCACGAGGTTAACTACCTAAAGTGGCTCTCTAATGTGGTACTTATGAAGAAAAATAGTAGGAAGTGGAGAATGTGCATCGATTTCAAGGACCTCAACAAGGCTTGTCCAAAAGATAGCTTCCCACTCCCAAAAATTTACCAGCTCGTGGATGCGACCACATGCTATGAGATGTTGAGCTTCATGGATGCGTACTCCGGTTACAATTTGGTCAGGATGGCTCCTGAAGACGAAAAAAAGACTTCATTCATCACTAATTAAGGAACATACTGCTGTAAGGCTATGCCATTCGGCCTCAGGAATGCTGGAGCTACCTACTAGAGGGTGATGAGTGCCCTGTTCAAGGACCAAATTGGCGGGAACATGGAAGTCTATGTTGACGACATGCTAGTCAAGAGTCTCAAAGCTCCTAGTCATGTAGCCAACCCCAATGAAGCCTTTGCCATACTTAGACAGAATGGCATGTCCCTTAACCCAGCCAAGTAAAGGTGGCCACAGTTCGGTTACTGAACTGACATGGTCGATTTTACAACATTGATAACCGTAACCGAACTGTCAAGTTCGATTTATCGACATTCAATTTTATCAAATTGGTCGGTCAGTTCGGTCACTACATGGTTATAACCAACCAAGCTAAAATACACCAAAAAAAACAAAACCCCACAGCATAAACTCATAGCAAACACACAGAGCAAAACCCACATGAGGGAAATGAACTTCATATTCAATATTTCACAAAGCTTGAATAGCACATAGCTTGAGGTCAAACGATCTACATACACATTACACAATAATAAGATAGATCCATCATCTGTTATCTTATCGAAGATGAGGCCGATAGAAGAGAGACGGAGGAAGAGTGAGGAATTATGAATGGAGTGGGCCAGTGGGGGATGTGGCTGTGGCTGTGTGGGTCTGTGGCATTGCTAGCGTGGTTATATGGCGTCATTGGCGTGGCTATGTGGCGTCACTGGCGTGGGTGCAAATGTGTACATGGAGGAATAGAGGAAGTGAAGGTTTGATTATTTGAGAGGGAAACAGAGTAGGGGAAAATCCTAAAATCAAAAATGGGATTTGGGATTTGGGGATAAAAAAATGAACTAAGGAAGTAACTGGGGCTATGAGGATTTGGATAAAAAATTAATTATTTAGTTATTTACCATTAACTTATTTACTAACTAGCTTTAATGATGCACTAATGCAAGATGCTCGGTTTAAAATTATAAAAAAGGTTGTATATTAATTGTTGGTCGGTCGGTTGGTAATAATCGATAACATGGGTAATAAAAACTGCAACCGCTACCGAGTTAGGTTGATTACTAACCAAAGTATGGTCGGTCGATTATCGACCAAACAATGGTCGATCGGTCGATTTTCGATTTACGATTTTAAAATGCCACCCCTACAGCCAAGTGCACCTTTGGGGTAAAAGAGAGAAAATTATTGGGCTTTATGGTCACGCAGAGGGAAATCAAAGCCAACCCTAAAAAGATACAAGTCCTGATTAACATGAAGTTTCCAACCAAGCCGAAAAAGGTCCAAAGCTTGGTTGGAAGAGTGGCAGCTCTGAACAGGGTCATCTCAAAAGCTACAGACAAATGCCCCCCTTCTTTAAGGCTCTCAAGACAAAAGTTACAGACAAGCAGAGCTCTGCACGTTGCCGAGCTAAATTACCCAAGGTTAGAGAAATTGGCATACGCCCTCTTTATCACGTCCAGAAAAATGAGGCCTTACTTACAGGCCCACACCATAGATGTGCTAATAGATCAACCACTACGAAGAATTCTTGACAAACTGGACCAATCGGGGCATTTGCCTATCTGGGCTCTTGAGCTCGGGCAATTTGTGCTAAATTACAGACCTCGGACTTCAGTTAAGGGCCAGGCTGTGGTAGACTTCATAGCAAATTCACCTACAATGAAGAACTGGTCTCCGAATTATCGGAACTACTACCCCCTATAGACCCCAGCATATGGGGCTCTACCTCATCGAGCCTGCAACCAGAGATTCTTGTTTGGATACTTCACGCAGATGGGGCCTCCAATCTACAAGGCTCTGGAGCTGGTTTGGTACTAATCACTCCTGAGGCCAACACCCTGGAAATAGCTCTAAAACAAGGCCTCGAATAACGAGGCTGAGTATGAAATAATCATTTTAGGTCTCAGAATAGCTGGTGATCTAGGGGCAAATTAGATAGTGGTTTACAACGACTCTGTTGTCGTGATTGGTCAAATACTTGGCCACAACATGGCAAAAGAAGACCACATGGTTGCTAGATTGAGCCCAGAAATTGCATTTCTAATCCCTTAATCAAGGTTCAATTAACTTCTAGTTACTGTCTCAAATCGAAAATTGTATGTAAATTCAGTTTAAGCATCAAAATAAAGCATTGCATTATATTTCTGTATTACTAAGCCATTTGGAAGGCTTAAAGTGGTTAATAAACTGAGGTTGTATGCAAGATAGAAGGTTGAAAGCGGAAAATCTCAAAAAAGAAGGTCCAAAGAAGAAGTCAGTATCCATCCCGAGGCCCGAGGCAAGAAAAACTCCGCAAACTACCCCCAAAGAGCTAGCACGAAAAGAAAATCAAGTCCCTAAGCATGAATAAAATGAATTCAAATGTCCAAGAGTGATTTTAAGAGGAAAGAAGCTCAATTGAATTGATTCCTGAAGTTTTTGAAGAAAACCAAGAACTGCCGTAAGAAGCCTAAAATTGTAGCTGATCAAAGCTTTTCTACAATGGGAATTTGAAGAAATATTCATAAATAAAAGTTGTAGATATTTGAATTACCTATGCATAGGAGAAAATAGTGCATCAATTGGAGTTCAGAGCAGAAAGTTATGAGCAAAAGAAGGCATCATAAAAAAAATAGGCCCAAATTAAATTTTAAACCACGTTTCGGCCCGTTTCTTCAAGGATTACTAAAACCACGACTTGAGACACTTGTGTAATATATAAAAGGTCATATATCTTATATTTTAGGGGACGTAATAATTTAGAATTGATTAGTAGAGATGCAGAGAGTACCGTAACGTTCTTGGGAGCTTTTGCTCTGTATCTGACGATCAAACTTGAGCGATTTTTTTTCTTTCTTCAAAAAAATTGTTAGGTTAGTTTATTTATTATATTTTAATTCTGTAACATCAATATATTCATCATTAATTCATCGCTCAATTCAGTTTTCAATTAAAGTCTCAATTGCGTACCGGGTAAACTCTAGTTTTTCCTTTTTCTTTCAATTAGATTGCTTTTGATTGTTCGTTTGATTTGATATTCATAGCTTAGTTGTTAGAGATCATATATATATTCTAGAATCAACCCTAAAACCACGTTTTAGGGGCTAATCCTAGGGTTTATAGATCGAAATTGTCGGTTTTTGATTTTTTTATCGTTATATGCTTGTTTCTTGTTTCGTATTCAAATAGTTTATTTCTTTTCCAAGATACTCATGTGTGATTATTTATTCATCATTAGTAATCTGATTTTCCAGAATTTTTAGGGTTTTAATCGATTTTCTTCAATTTTTGTCGGTTTTTGAGTCTGTTTACTATTTCTACTGTAAAATCTTTGTTTTAAATTGGAATTGAGAAAATTCTAAAGCCAAAAGCTTTCAAATTTGATTTTCTATATTCTTAGGTGTGTGATTACTGTTTTTCATGATTTTTAAGCTTATTTATTTGTTTGATTTGATAATGTCTAGCTAAACCCTTAGTTAGGGATCCGTAGTAAATGATGCGAACTTAATCTTTAAATGTAATACAATTTGGGTTTGAATATGATTTTTTTCATTGGTTATAGATCACCTACTGAATCTATGAGTATTTTCTTATCTTTGCATACATCAAAAACACGTTTTCATAAGTTAGCTCAAAAGTTTCATTTGATTAAGAACCGTAAAAATATCGATTAATGGATTTTTGCACCAAAACCCTAACGTGAATGATTTGAGGACAGTCTTTATCCTCTAATTAGTTGGGATAATTTCTTAAGTGAATTGGATGATTTGGCGCTGTTTTGGCATTTATTTGTGTAAGTGACAAGAAAGTGCTAGTTTTGACTTTCGGCATTTTTTTAAGACGAATTTGATTTGAATCACGTTCAAACATATTTAAACCTTATAATAGTGTTAAGATACTGATTTTTGAGGAGTTTAATCAACTTGGATTGTTTTTGCCACGCACTAGCAATACTAGGTTTCAAATTACACTTTTTCAAAGTCAAAAGCTTCACTGTCAAATTCTACTATTCGAAACTAGTCTATATAGTCTTTGTCACACATGGGCTATCATATTGATAAGTGCCCAAAATTGTTAATTAAACCCGCAAATAATATTTTATTATAGTATAATTAATGCTTAAATTATGGAGGATTAATATTTATTTTGTCTTTTTGTAGGAAAGAAGAAATTTATAATAAAAAGCCTAAAAAGGTGGAAGAAGTCTACTGAAGATCATAAAAAGAAGATAAAGAGGAAAGAATATTCCAATTCAATATTCTCTCCTAATTTGAATAGAACTTCTTATTCTCTCTCTTAATTAGAATCTTAATTGATCTCAAAGTTTTTATTTTCTCTACAATTCTAGTTTTCTAAACCTTATAAACTTCTATTTCTTATTCCTATATATAGACCCATTCTCTACACCTAAATATATAGAAAAAAATATAGAGAAAATAGATAGGAAAAATAGATAGAATATAGATATTATTAGAGAGTTCTAGAGAGAGAAAATCCTCTATACTAGTTGCCGTGCGGCCAAAATATTGAAGGAGAAGAAGTGGACAGCGTAAAGCCGTGCGGTACACGCTAGTTCGAGCATCACAAACAGGGACGCTTTCTAGCTTTCTAGCTTTCTAATTTTTTATAGTTTGTGTTTAAGTACTTTAATTTTAATTTTAATAATGAATTATTATTTTGTTTTAATGTGTTATTTATTTAATATGCTTGGCTAAATTATCTACCAAAGGGGAGGGATGAAACCGCCATGGATGTAATGGGCTTAATGTAATTGATTTTTAATTATTCGTCCCGAATTAAAATAGATTTTAAAATTACCATTACTATAACGTGTGTTTTCTTTCTAGTACTTTAATTGTTTTTAAAATAAAGGAAGGATCTTTTGTGATCACCAATTTGGGGATACAGGCGATGCCTATTTTTATTTACATTAGTTTTAAAGAAAGAATGATGGTGATTTTGAATTTGTTTATATAGTAGGGATGAATGTTAAAAATATAATTAATACTTTTTTTGTTTATATCTATGTTGGTGGATTCTTTTTGCTTGGGATTTTTTATTATTGATTACTTGCTTTTTGATTTAATTTAATTAATTTAGTTTAATTTTTAGTTTCTTAGTTTAGATAATTTCTAAATCAAAATTTAAAAATTGCTTTAATTTGGTTCCTAAAGGATTTCTACAAATTCTCCTAGATATTAGCTTGGATTTGGATTAACTCCTACTTATACGCTATACTAATTTAATTATTTTACATAAAGTAGGATTTTTATTGCATTTAAGTGTGAAATTAACCAACGATAAATTAATTATAAAAATTCACCTTAAATCACATATACTTGTGGTAGCAATATAATTAGATGGTAGTTATGTCTAGGAGATGAACTTTAGTGAAAAATCTTGTTTAAACTTAGATTTGGATTACCCGATTGGACTAGTTTCGTACTCCCTAACTACGGATACTCCTAACGTTTGTTTTCCAACGTTTTAAAGTCGTTTAATATTCTAATTTATTTAATTAGTATGATTTTTTATTTTATTTTATTTATTTCTAGTTCAATTGTATATTCCCTTAGTGCTTTAGGTAGCCTTTTTCGGTAGATAACTCGCGTTTGTGGATTCCCTTTCATTTTGCACCCTAGGACTAAAATTGTCTTTAGTTTTAATTTAGTTAGTTAGTAGTTTTAATTTAGTTTTTATTTCTTTCCTTATTTCTCATTTCAATCATCTTTTCTTTTCATTTCCATTCTTCCCTGGGAGAGATAACTAAAAGAAATGGATTCCTTACCTTCCCTGTAGTTCGACCTTGAACTTTTCTAAGTATGCTATAACTTGATTGCCTGCACTTGAGTGTAATACTTCGCACTTTTTGCGAAGGCTAAAACAGAAACTTAGAGGTATTTTAACTTAATTTTCATTAAGATCCGACGAGCTCAAAACAATAAAGCGGATTGCCTGGCCAAGCTAGCAATGACTTCAGATGTACCGAGTGGAATCCACGACGAGTACCTGAAACGAAAGGCAATAAATGAGCTCGTAGAGCTAGACACAGCTCCAGTACAGATCTGGAAATGCTGGATTGATCCAATCCTGAGCTACCTCACAAATGGAGCTCTTCCAAATGATAAGAAGATGGCCAAAAGGATAACATACATGTCCAACAGATATTTGGTAATCGAAGCAACGCTGTATAAGAGAGGGTACGTCCTTCCCTTTTTGCTCTACATGCACCCGCACCCTCACTAAGCCCAAGCGACTCTGCTAGAGATTCACGAAGGTTTATGTGGTGAGCACCTAGCAGCTCGCTCACTAGTTCTCAAAATTGGCAGACAGGGCTATTTCTGGCCTATTATCCTGCAAGACGCCAAGGAACTGGTAAGCAAATGTGATTAGTTCCAGTGGTTCGCCAACATCCAATAGCTCCTAATAGAGCTCATGGCCTATGTTAACAGCCCTTGGCCCTTCTCTCAATGGGGCATGGACATAGTTGGCCCCTTTCCTTTGGGCAAAGCCAAACCAAGTTTGCGGTGGTAGTTATCAATTACTTCACCAAGTAGGATGGGGCAGAAGCCCTGACCACAATTACCAACATGAAGATTCAGAGTTTCGTTTGGAAGAACATTATCTGCCGCTTTGGCCTCCCAAAGGTGCTGATCACTGACGATGAAAAGCAATTTGATTATGACATATTCAAAGAATTATGCGAAGGACATGGAATTGAGAACCATAACATGTAACACCCCTGCCTTAATCTACATGACAACACTCATAATTAAGACCCGGAGTGCTACTAACCCATCTTAGATTAACTAAAATGGGTATATATGTAAATGCACAAAGAAATTCATATAGTAATATCATGCTCATCAAACAACAGCTTCATAATCATGCTGATGATGATAGTACTGTACATAAACATGCATACATGCATATAGTCATTACACAAAACCAATAAAGTAAGTCCAAACTAAAATATATCACTTCGGGCTAGCCGTGGCTGCCCGTGAGAACATATACATGACAAAAATACATCTGTATCAGAGCCACTAACTCGTTCCCGATCCCGTCACGTCCTTGACCTCTTTGGACTCTTGGCTACTTGTAAGATTTTAGAAAAACGGGATGAGCATATCGCTCAGTAGGGGGGAAAAGAAAGGGTGCAACTTTGAAAACTTAACTTGATTTGTTATTGTAAACAAAGTAAATCCTTTCAAAGTACAATTTAAACATTAATTGTAACATATCATAGGCACTATTAGTTTATGATAATGCGTGCTCATGCATATGCATGTTACATCCCTTTGTGTCAACCCATCTCCAAACCTTGATGATACGCGCCAGTGAGAATCCAAGCCAACATGGCCTTATGAAATCCATCCGCTCCAAAAGAATATAATATAACTATTGCTTCAATAAGAATCCGAACTGGCGTCATAATATAGAATCTGTCGCCTCAAAACGGCATATCAATATCATCATACCCAAGAAGTGGAACAACAATCCCATCCATCTTCCATAGAAAATAATAGAATTCATGGTGCGTTGCCAATGCCAAGGTTCCCGAGTCTTTCGCCAGTGGCTTATTAGCGGCCAAACAATATCCCCAGGGGTTTAAGGCTTTTCAACCTAAGGGTATCGGGCCCTACCTATTTTCCCATTCCGGCAAGCACCATGAAAACATATAGTCATACCGAATCCACATCACCACAGTCATCCATAACCAAGTACAATCATTACCAAGAAATGAATCAATCAATCGTATATGATAAAACAATGTTAAGATAGGAATGAAATTTCCATGAATTGCCACGAGAAATAAGCCTCCATGTAGCCTATAATATATATATATATATATATAATGAAGCTTTCAGCATCATAATAAGAAATATACGCCTATTCGACAGGCCATAAGGGAATCCAAGCTCACCGAAGAATCTTCGAGATTGCGGTTGACACAATAGTGATGCACAACATGCATACATGCTCTTAAAACAACTAGAGACAACATATGCCACTTAAATTTTATCCAACAAGCATCCATGTTCCTTGGCATATACCAAATTTATTTACCAATCCATTTGAACACAACCAAACATATATGCCTAAGGAACATCGCATACAAATCTCTATATTATATAGATTCTAAGTTTAAGCGGCACATCTTGCTTAATTCATGTGTTAAATATAAAATAGAAACTACATATGCCATATAAACTCTATCAAATTCACGTCCATGTTCTTTGGTGTATACGAAATCTTTTATTAGTCATTTTCTTGTTAAACCAACACATATACATCCAAAGAACATCCGTATGAAGCATTGATATGTGAATATAGAGCTTGGACGGCATATCTTGCTTCCATTCATGCATTCATAACTCAAATATTCATGAATCAACTATTTTAACTAACAAATCCCCAATCATGTTTCACATCACCCATTTATATCACATATAAGTTATTTAAACCACCGATTTCAATAATCGAGCAAGAATCCAACATATGTATATAAACTCATTTGAAAATATATAAACAAGTTTATTATATTTCAAAAACTAAGAAAATCCCCTTACCTCAAGTTTGTAGACCAAAAGAACGAAGAAGGATGTAAACTGAAACCCCGTTCGATGAAATACTCAAGCTCTCGTGTCACCACGTCCTTAGGCTAGCAAAACCCACGAATCAATGATGTATAAATCCCAACTCGCGTAGCCAAGCTCATACTTGAGCTTTTATGGAAGAAAATCAAGGCAGAAGATGATGAATAGTACCTTAAAGGTGGTTTGGATGATTTCAAGCTTGAATCTTCGATCGAGGATGAAAGATGCGTAGAAATCTTTCTCTTTCTCTCTCTAAAAGCCTCTAAAACTCTCTAGAGGAGTGTGGAAGTGTTTGAGTCAAAGTTGGGTTGAAAAATGACCAAAAATGGCTTAGAAACGTGCTTAAGTAGATGAAAATAGTTAACTGGCGGACTGGTATGGCAAATATAAAATATCAGTCTGCGGAGCACAAATTTCCCAAAAATTTGGTGCCAGACCGGTATGCCAAAAACGCCATACCGGTCCGCGCTTTAATTTTTGGGCTCTGGAGCACTATTTTTGTTTTAGCCATAACTTTTCGCCTGGAACTCCGATTGAGGTAATCTTTATGTCCACGGAAAAGTATTTCAAAGATATACAACTTTATAAGAGGAATTTTCCCAAATTCTGGAATTTTTTTTTCAAAAATTCACCAAAGACAGCTCTCTGCCAAAACGCTACCAAATGACCAGAATTTTGCAATGGGCCTACTTTGCGCCCTGTTTTGATCCACGAGGATTGTGAATTGGACTTCGGCCAAAACACAAAAGTTGTAGAATGATACAAATACTAGACACCAATGCAAACGGAATTTTAATCGGGTAAACAGTGAAGAAATTATGATAGCTCAAAGTTAGCTAAAATCAACGAATTGCAAAGAGCCAAAACTTCTTATTTACGAACCAAAATCGATTCGGATCACCCGAATCACCAAACGATCACTCACATGAGTATAAAAGAGTTAATACAACATAAATAACATTAACATAAACACAGGATGTCACATTACAGCTCCCCTGTCCATCCTCGAGTCAATGGCCAAGTAGAGGTCACTAATAGGACCTTACTAAGCTTGTTGAAAAAGAGACTTGACGATGCCAAAGGAAACTAGTCAAAATCCCATTAGTACTGTGGGCTTATAGGACCACCATTAGAGGTCCAACGGGCGAAACTCCCTTCTCCCTGACTTATGGAACATAAGAAGTTATTCCAGCAAAAATAGAAGTGCCAACTTACAGAGTCAACCATCATGACCCAGCTCGTAATGATAAAAACCTGGTGGCTAACTTAGATCTCCTCGAAGAAAAAAGAGAGAAAGCTCGAATAAAAGAATATGCCTATAAAAGAAGCATGATCAAGAGTTACAACAAAAAGGTCAAGCACAAAAGTCTAAATGTAGGTGAATTAGTACTTTGAAAAGTTACCTTAGTAACAAAGATTTCTGAACATGGCAAAGCTCGCTGCCAAGTGGAAAAGTCCCTATATGGTCACAAAGGTTAGCCGACCTGGCACTTATTATTTGAGGACCATGGATGGCATGGAGCTCATGAGACTATGGAACATAGAGCACCTCAAGAAATACTATCCTTGAGTTATAACATATTGTATTTTTATAATAGTTGCTTCCAAAGAAATGTATATGAAAATTTTTGTTTGGTACTTTATTCCCTGTAAATTACACTCTACTAAAAACCCTCTCACAAAGAGGTCAGTTCAATAAATGTTCAGCTTGCAAGTAGCACACTTGTACTCTGTCAAAAAACATCTCACAAAGAGGTCGGTTTGCTAACTGAAGAGGCCTAGTAACAAATGAGAAAATTGTCAGAATTTGCCTAAGTCAGAAGGGGGCATGACTCTACTCAAGACTTAGCCAAAAAGAACAAAATTTTCTTTTAAGACACCAAGGACTTCGAAAAAATTTCTATCACCATATAGTCAGTCATTAAGCATAAAAGGACCTAAATGCAGGCCTACTGAGAACTGAATAATTCCTCTACTAAAGAGGTTGATGTAGTAACCGACTTAGCTCAATGAGCAAGTTTACAAATTGAGGAATCCAAGTGACGTCTGAGAGCTCTTGAGCACACTTTGTTTAAAGTTCAGGGGGCATGACTCTTCTAGACGTAATCAAAATGCCTAGAACTCCATTTGTACTAAGAGACCCATTAACAACTGTATGAGCTCTAAACAGGTCGAAGGCCTCTTGAGAATTTGGTTAAGACCTTTTTTGGGGTATATTTGTCATGTTGTTTAATTATATTTTACTTATTTCTATGTTACGGGGGCATTAGAGTATCGACAGAGCTTATTACATCTCACATGACAACTTAGACAAAAGAAAAAGACAAGAATTAAAGCAAAAATAGATAGCAAGCAGTTTTTTTAAAAAAAAAAGAAAAAGAAAAAAAAACAAACAAGTATACTTTAAATGCTCAAGTGGAATATATGCATAACACTTTTACAAAGCCCTCACTAGAGGTACTCACATTATCTAGTCACTCAAAACAGGCCGAAGAATCCGAAGATCATTAGCATTAAAATTTAAAAGAGTATCGAGATCAGAAGAAGGATAATTAGAAAAATTGTATCGTAGATCTACTAAATATGTCCAGTCAGGATTCAACGATTCGGCAACCTCCATAACAGAACCAACTTGAGAAGGTTGTAATGAAAAACCATCCAAAGCAGCTTTGTAATCTGACAGAGCCGAATATGCCGGCAAATCCACTTTAGTCAAAAGAGCCCCATGTTTTGAAAGATTCACGGCAGTCGGAATAATATCAGGTGCAATATTTTCTGCTGACGATAAGAGCCTTGAAAAACCTCCAGAAGGAGCAAAGGAAAAGCATGGGTTAGCGCTGGAAGACGCTCCTTCTAGTCAGCCTTTAATGCCGTCACCCGTGATTGCAACTCTTCTACTTTCTGTCCAAGAGAAACAATGAGAGTTGTACAGTCTCTAGTGGGATTTTTGACTCTCGCCTTAGCTTCAAAGATAAATGAATCGAAAGTCTCCAGATATTGGTGTTCAGAAACATTTTACAAAAAAGTTGCAACGTTCTTTACCTTAAAAACAGTGAAGTTGTGTGATAATCTTGACGACTAATCACATTCTGCATGTTCACAATGATGAGGATATCTCTTGTGGCCATAAACGCAAGCTGCACATGGAGAACCTGTAGAACAAAAAGTGTTCGACATTATTTTGGTTTGGTGTTGAACAAGAAGGATGGTGTTAGAAGAGAAGGATGGGGTCTCAAGGGAGATGAAGAGGGAGAAGGGATAAAAGCCCTGGACAGATTTAGAAGTCGGAAAAAAATGGAAAGCTATCTTAAAAAAAAGAAAAAGAAAAAGAAAAAATTCGAAAATTTGAAGACAATTGAAAAGGGCCCAAGTAAAATCAAACTATTATACTAACACCCAAAACTCTCCTACTTATGACCAAAAGTATAGTGAGCTTTACACATTAATGTTTCAAGCTGTATGACTTGCATCTAATGTCTAACAAGCTCTACACATTGATGTTTCAAGCTCAATGACTAATATCCGAGATCTAGTTTCTTTGAACTACGATTCGATATCAACGTCTAGCTAGCCTCGATATCAATGTCTAGCTAGCCTTACACAATGATGTTCTAAAGCTCTAAGACTAATGATCAAAGTCTAGCTACTTTACATATTAATGTTCCAAACTCCATAAACTTACGGTTAATGGTTAACAAAGCCCTACACATCAATTATTTGAGCTATCCCCATGTTCATCTTCCTCGACAAGTGCCCGCTCTAGCGCCTCAGTTTTGAGTCGGAACACTTAGTAAAGACATTTATCTTTCACATTCAACTTTCAACATAAAAGTAAAAGATAGGAGGCAATTGATGGGGTTAAATACTAATTTTACCATTGGCCTACAAAGGTAATTCAATACTTTTACCTTCACTAAAATTCCACTTTTACCTCCACTAAAATCCCATTTACCTCCACTAAAATTCCACTTACATCCACTCACTTCCACTAAAATTTCACTTACATCCATTAACCTTTGCCAAATTACCTTTTTACCCCCCCAATCTTCATCAAATTTGTTTTTGTACCTTTCTCCATTTACCTATAAATACCACCTCTCATTCATTCATTCAACACACCAAAAACAAGCCAACAAGCCACAAAAACACACAATTCTTCTCATCCAAGATATACACTTTCTCTCCTACACATTTTATTATTCATCCTATTAAAATAGTTGTAATCCTAATTCTATACTTATAAATAGAATTAGTGAAATTGTAGAGAGAAAAGTTAGTAGCTTGTATTATCATCCAAGTTATTTGCCTTTGAGCTAATACAAAGTAAGCACACACAAAAGGAGGACGTACTGTCAGAATAACATAAGCGCTAGTGGGGGAATCTACCTTAATAAAAAATGTCATGTGTTCATCATTGCGTCGCATTTAATTTTTATTCACCGATATTCGCTTATTGATTGGTTAATTATCTACTTCTAGATTTTGACACCATCATAATTCTTTCCATCGTGTGCTCATTTTTATCAACAGATGTCCTCCATCCTTTATTATTTTTTGTGAAAAAATTTTCTTTTTCAACCACCTAATAAAAAATTTCAACAGAAAAATTCACTAAATAAGAAAAATCTCACCATATGGCTAATAGATCATCTCCACCAAAGTTCATCAAAAAAATCAATCGGGAAGTGATTTAACCAAACGTTTAAAATTTCAACATCCAGAATTGGTGACACGACACGATAACATGAATCGAACCCAGTATGAAATTAGCGGGTTAGGGTTAAGCTTAAACAGGCTAGTGTTAAAATTAGGTTTATTCAATTAACACGATTAATGAATGTGTTGGGTTAGGGTCAACCCGCTTTACATGAAAATTACCGGTATAACACGTTTAAATTACACGTGTCAACCATTGTAATACAAATCCATATAACATGTGTAAGTACTCACTTGAGAATGGTTTTTGTATATAGGGTTCTTATGTAGCTTCCTATCCGATTAGTAAAAAATGGCTAAACCTCAACACAAATAAATGGTACATAACCGTTTGAGGTAGCTTTATGTTTATAATAAAATAGATATATGTTAGCATCATATTATGATGCATTATATTTTCCTACCGCTTCCATTAGAGCAAAGCAAGTGCAAAGCCTGTACCATTATATATAATTTGATCATATGCAATTTAACTACATTTATTTTGGTGTACTGAAATTATTTTATTTAGAATGACTTTTATTATCATAATAAACGGGTTACGCATGTCAACCGTGTAACACAATTAACAAACGGGTTGAGTTAGTGTTAACCTCTTTAATAATGTTAACTCATGTAACAAGACACGAACCCGTATAACAGGGCACGATTGCCACCCCTAAAAATGCACAATATATATCAATTTATTGGTTAACTCAATTCCTGTTTAATTTTTTATCATATGTATTGCTAGTATTGTTGTGATGTGAAAATATACCGAAAGAGATCATATGATCGATAGAACTAGTAAATGTACACGTGCGATTCCGCACAACATGCATGATACCACTCAAATTTTCAATATTAAACATCCCAAATACACAATCATGGCCCAAGATTTTTCAATTGAGCCTTAAATGCAAGCATCAACAAGAATTTAGAATTTAGTGTCGCAGTTGCAATCTTGCTAATTTATAACACTAAATACATAAAAAGAGTGGCTTACTAGTTCTTAATAGTATACAGAGTTTGTAAGAAAGTTAGTACAAGCAGTACTGCAGCTGCTTGAACTGAAATGATTGCCCATGGACTGTTCAAATAATTCCTCCTTAATTTCGCCGTCCATCGATTTGCTCGCTTGTTGTAATGCTCATTTACTTTCTCAAAGACTCCACTATAATGGAAGTGCATACCCGGCCCAACAACTGAATTATTAAGTTTGTTAAAAATGGATGAGACCTCATCATCATCACCTAGCCAGTTTTCAATAATTCCACTGCGACAAAGTACTCTAACATCATTTGGAGAATTAATGAGACAATCAACAAATTTCACATAATCACATACGAAATGGAAGTGACGATCCTCGCAACGTTGCTCATATGCAATGAGATTCCTGAGGACTGTTTCTGTCCTATCTTCAACGGTTAATTTTGGAATTTGCAATACCCCGTTTTTGAACGTTATATCGAGTAAGGTATTGCTGTCAGCCTTCTTAAACTTAATTCCAGCCTCTCTCAGCTCCGTCACACAATGAATGAACTTGAACTCTTTATTGCAGCTGACCTCTCTATTGCGGCTGGGCTCTGAGAATGCAGGGCGCCAGTTGTTGTGTACCACCCCAAGTAAATGCTTATACTTTGTGCGCAAGTTCCCCTTAAAATTTTCTATACGCCCTGGGCCTGGTAAAATATATCTAAAGAAATTGACGACTTGAGAAACAAATGTTGGGTGATTATCTGGACCTTTAATAATGTCAAACAATTTGCAGAGAACGAAGAAAGGAAGTTGATTCTCAAACAATAACAAATCACGCTGCAATGAGTTAACGATCGAATCCATTTCAAAAATAGGATCATCACTCCCCCTTGAATGTTCGTCATAAAACTTATGCACCAATTCAATAATGAAACAACCATCTAGTAGCATCATTTCGACCCAATCATCTTTGCCAAGGTTAACGGGCTCTGCATAGCATCTACGTGCTTCTTCTTCTAGTGTTCTTAGAGCATCCACGCACTTCTTCAACATTTCAGTGTTTCCTCCGAGAGGACTCAAGTAACCCAACTTGTGCTCCTCCATTGCCATTAAATGTATTTTACCATGGTGATAAGGGCCAATTGCAATGATATTTGGTTCATAAGCCTTCTCATTGACTTGGCGTAGTTCATTGTGTACCCTAAAGATACAACGCTTAGATGAGGACGGCTGGCAATTAAGCTTTTGACGGACCCTAATAAAAACAGGATCTTCTTGCTGATTTTGCGGCATGTTTGCTTAAACTAAGGCAAATATGAAGTATATCAATAAATAAAACTTCTTCATAAAATATATATATATATATATATATCTATACTATACTATATAAGCACGAATAACTTTAAGTGTTTTTCCCTTATTTTGTATGGACAAATATACCCTTTTATTCTAAAATTAAAATCTCCTATTCAAAATGAAAATTACGTTATACTAAAAATAAAAGTATGTATTTTATGTCTTCTACTCAAAATGAAATTCACAATAGCATCAAATTACTTTACTAATAAATTTTTATGTATTTATGTCTTCTACTCAAAATAAAATTCACAATAGTGTCAAATTACTCTTCTAATGAAAATCTTTAAAAAATCAAATTATTCTACAAATGAAAATCCGGTTGTACTACTCAAAATAAAATTATGTATTTTATGTCTTTCACTCAAAATGAAATTCAAAATAGTATCAAATTACTCTACTAATGAATTTTTTTTATGTATTTTATGTCTTCTACTCAAAATAAAATTCACAATTGTATCAAATTACTCTACTAATGAAAATCAAATTGCACTATTAAAAATAAAATAATTATTTTTTATGTCTTTTACTCCTTTTATTCTACTCAAAATCAAATTCAGGATCATATCATATTAATTTGGTTTAAACTCTATTTATTTTAGTTTCTCTACTCTTCCAATGATATTACATCTCTTACAATAATACATCCTAATTTATTTCAACAACAATTTCAATTCACAAACTTATACACACACATAAGTTATAGCAAAAAACACAAGACAGATTACCAGCTTCTCGAAATATACACGGTTTGTTCTCTCTCCTCGAACATGTTGTTGTTGTTGTTGTTGTTGTAAAAGAATCCTATTTCATGAAACAATAGTTTAACAGAACAATGAAAATTGGTTAGTGTTCCTATAATTTTTTTTATGGTCGACAATAGCTCTCTCTCTACATAAATAATTTTTATTTTATTTTTACTATTTTATTGGTTATTGTTTTTTATTAGTTATTGGTTACGTACACTTTAAATTTAATTAATTTCCTTGTCTATTGGTTAAATCAAAAATAGAATTAATTAAACTAATAATAAATGTACTAATTATATAATATATTCCAACACATGTTTATGCTTGGCCACCCGCAGAAATTTGGCGCAACAATTTTGGTACACTTAATTGATTATACCATTCTCTTACAATTTCAAATTACCTTCTACCGTTGATATTATTGTTTTTGGTTTATTTGTTATATATTTATCAAGCTTTAGCTTTGGATAGAACTTTTTTTTTTCTACAAATTCTTTTTACATATTTATTATTTAGACTAATAACTTTTGTCAAACACTAAAGCCAGGTGCAACGCATGTGCATAAGAGCTAGTATAATATAAAAGAGATTTCAATGTCCTAACCAAATATATATGTTGTTTAAAAAATCAACATTGACGCCGAGAACAAGTCAGGCTATATGATGAAACCTTCGGGGCTCGTTTGGTTCGAATTTTGGGAATGGAATGGGCATACTTGATTCCTGAAAAGTTTTTTTCCTGTCATCTAGAATGCCATGCCGATGTTTAGTTCAACCGGGAATAGGAACGGAATAAAGTATCAATTACAAAAATACCCTTATTTTTATAAGATGAGAAGACATCACGTACTAATTTTTCAAAAGAGACAATTACTATAATAAATTACAAAAATTACAAATGCCTAGCTAATAACTATCCTACAAAAATTGTAATTTAAAAAAAAAATTACAAAAGGAAAAAATAAAAGAAAAAAGTTTCAAATATTTTTTTTTTCATTTTGTGCAGGAGTGTAACTAAAAACAAAGTTCCAAACAATATTTTCATACGCGAATGGAAAAAGAATTATTTATTCATAAAGAAGAGTGTTATTTTAGTCCTAACATGAAAAATTAAAAAAGATGCTCATTGGTAATGGTTTATATTCCTTATGATTTAAATGGGAGAACTTGGGAGGGAAATGTTTGTTCCTGGAATCATTTATTCCGAACTTAAAACTTGAACCAAACGCCGGAATTGTTTCGGAATGAAATTTAGCATTCCCGGAATGGTTTAAATCTTGAACCAAACGAGCCATAAATATACATCGATAATTTTTGTTCTAGTGATTATTACAAGTTAGAGTAACTGCACTCATACCATATACTTCCTCAGTCCTCCCTAATTAAGGTTCATGTTTGATTTTTACATTTTGTGTTTTTAGAATACATTCTAATAAGAAATTACAGACTCTTAATTATTCATAATGAAGGGCAGTATTTATTATAACATATACAGTTTATTGGCAATCTACAAAGACGCACCAATATCAATGGTTTAAATCTATTAACATCATATCACTTCTAGTTTGACTTGACATCATTTCAATAGTTTAATGTATAACCCTTCTCTACCGATCAAACAATCAACAAAGGAAAAAAAGGAAGAAGAAGACACTGATGAGCAAACAATTCTACCGAGCAAGCAGATCTATTAAAACAAGAAAACAGGAGGGGGAGGGGGGAAGACAAATTGTCTGATCCATATACCTTTATATATATATATATATAATAGTGTATTTCTAGTACATATCGATCCGTACGGACGGGGCTTTTTAGCGACTTTCGTCGCCAAAAGAAATGTTTTTGCGATAGAAAAATCGTTGCAAAAATTTTAGTACGTACAGACTGGTCTACACTTCAAATTTTATATATATATACATATGCATATATATATATATTTTAAAAATGGATCAATTAGAGAAATATAGCTTTTCCTCGGATCTTAGATACCCACTTATAAGTCTAACCAAACACTAGAATCTTAAGAAAAAAAATTAGGATTCTTGAAAAACTTAAAAGCTCAGATCTAACGAGATAAACATGCTTGTGATTTAATTTAATGGCTCAGAGAGGATAAAAGAGGAAGAGGAAATTTAACTTACATAGAGGATCCCAATAAACCCTCAATTATCAGTCGATCGACCCACAGGCAGAAAGAACTAGAGTATTAATTGTTTCTCTATCTACGTATCTTTGAGAACCAGAAATATATGAGAAGTCTTTCTTTGTAACAATTCAACTTCATTGTAATTATTTATCAAAGCTCAAATAATATAATACACCTAGCAAAATTATGCCCCTGGCCCCACCTTTAAACCCCTTTTCCTTTCAAAACTTTCTGGGAAGTTTCACAGCGCGCCACCATCATCGTCTCTGCTTTAAGTTGGGGTGCTAAAGTCAATTTAAAAATTGACTGAACGAATCAAATCAATTTAGACCGATTCGTAAAATTTTGAACCGAAAAAAAATTCAAACCGAAAACAAGAAAATCGAACCGAAACCGAAAAGTTTGGTTCGGGTTTGGGGTAAGCTAGTCTAAAACCGAATTAAACCGACCGAACCGAATTATTTATATAAAAAAAATGTTAATATATACTTTAAGGACACACTTTAATTATAATATAATACAAAAAAGATGACATTTTTATAAAAATATATTTTTTATTAATTGCATATTATAATAATCTTAAAAAAATAGTAATTGGGGCGTACCTTTATTATTTAATTAATTATATAATGTTAAGATTTTTTTATCACATACATGATACAAAATAATTCATCATTTTATTTAATGTGTTTCATTCTTATAAATGTACAAATAAAATTGTAATTAAATAGAAAATATGGTATTTATATATTGCTCCTTGTTTCTAAAAAATAATCACTTTAATTTGAATATAAATTATTATTACATTACTATTAGTATTATATTTTTATATTAAATTGATTAAAAAAAAACATATGTCAAAACAGAATAAAACCGAATCGAAAAGTTTGGTTCGAGTTTGGGTTTCGAAGATTTAGAAACCGAAACCGAACTGAACTAAAACCGAACTTTTATATTTGGTTTGAGTTTGGAATACCTTGATTTCTACCTAGATCGAAACTGAAAACACCCCTACTTTAAGCTTTAATTAGACATTTTTCACTGCAGCACACCTTTATAAAGCCCAGTTTCCTTTTCCTTTTTCTTTTTTTTGTTTTCAAGTAAATGTCCCATACAGTTGGTATAATCATTTTTTATATTAAATTATATTATCCGGTGTAATTCTTTAAAAAATTTAGTATCATATTTATAAATTTGTGGGTAAATATATATATATATATATACATATGATTTTTTTTTCCTTTATGAAACTTGGTGAGATTGTTATCAGTAATGAGTATTTCATCTTTACAAATTTTCATGAGAAAATTCGATTTAGAGTTGGGTAAGATAATTACCTAAAATTTCAAGGGTATTAATAGTTGCACTCCATATAAAATACTTAAACACTCCAAAATCATATTTAGTAATATTTTATATGTATCCTTCATAACACTTTTATATACTAAAGATACTTGTTTTAGTGTAAGAGTACTCATGCGGAGTGCTAATAGCAATACTTCCAATTTTAATGGATAAAAATGAATATTAATATTAATTTTTAACTTGCTCATCATAAATATCATTTATACTAAATTTCATGAAAATTTTAATTCAGATAATCTTATTAGAAGAAATCACTTATTCACGGAGAGAGTACGTATGATTCTTCTTGGAAGATTCCGGTTTCAATTACAATCTATATTATAAGACACACTTTGTCCACATTTTGTTTATTTATCTTATTCTCCCCAATGAATAGTCCATATTTTATTATAATCGACAAACAAATTTGAACCTTTAAATGTGTTTTTAGGAAATCAAATCAACAAAAATCAAATAATTTTTACATTTATATACAAAAATATATTTTTCTGTACAATTCTCTCATTTTCCCTCTCTAGCTAGCTACAAGATTTGAAGTTCAAATTTGAAGTTTCAAATTATCAATTATGTTTATTACTATTTTTGAAAATACTTTCCCTCTCTTCTCTCCAAAATCTTTATTTATTTTTCCGAAATAGTTCTTTTTTCTCTTAAAATCTCTCACGTTCACTCTCTCCGGTCTCCACCTTTATACTTTTGTCAACTACCTATTCTCTTCTTAGTATTCTAACTTTCTCTAATTAACACATTCATGGCTAAACATCCACCAAGCCACCTTTATACTTTTGTCAACTACGGAAGGACGTACCCACCTTGGTCCGAGGGGGTACGGTTGTACCTCCTTAATTTTTAGATCTTTTTTCATATATATATATATATATATTTATATTAATTAAAAATATTTTATGTTTGGTATTTATATAATAAATAATAGGATATTTTTAACCATAAATTAAATATACTATTCGTTTAATCTCAAATTAAGAGTAATACTAACAATGATTCAATTTAATTAGTGCTCATGATTATAACTTATTAATTATTTTTTTTTTATTATTGTTGATCTATTATTATATGCAAAAAAAAAAATGAGACTCTAATGAGTCTTCATGTAAAGGGTAATTGCCACTTCTTATTTGAAACAAAGTGAGTAGTTTTTACATACGTTGACAATGCGATTCATTTTTGTGAATGCTGAAGCAATTAATTCTAATATTTAAACATGACATTATCCTTTTAATAATTAATTAACATTTTTGTAAATGAGACACCAAAAATTGTTTTGGCAATAGGTGCAACATTCTTTATTTCTAAAATTTCTTTAACTTCGTTTGAACTTTTAGGCTTCGTTTGATAACAAGAAAAACACTTGATTTATGCAAGAAGTTGAAACATAAGTTGATGCATGCGATGTAATTTGATGGGGTTAAATATTAACTTTACCATTGGCCTACAAAGGTAATTCAACATTTTTTACCTCCGATAAAATTTAATTTTTACCTCCAGTAAAATCTCATTTTTACCCCCGGTAAAATCTCATTTTTACCTCCACACCTACCACACCTCACCTACCTCACCTACCTCCACAAAAATTTACATTTTTGCCCTTCATTTTTATCAAATTTACTTTTTTGCCATTCTTCATTTACCTATAAATACTTCCCTCCATTCACACAGAACAAAAACATATCTTCCTTTCCTCCCAATATCCATCCATCTCTTCCAAGAGATATAAAGCCATTGGCAATACAAATACAAGCCAATTTTCGAGGATCTTATACTCTCTCTTTTCATACCTAAATACCAACAACCCTTATACCCCTTCTCTCCTAACAATTTATTATTTATTTTGTTGAGATATTTGTAATCCTAATTCTATACTTATAAATAGAATTAAGAAAATTATAGAGAGAGAGATTGGTAGCTTTCTATAATCTTAATTCTATACTTATAAATAGAATTAAGAAAATTAGAGAGAGAAAAGTTGGTAACTTGTATTATCACCCAAATTGATCGCTTTTGAGCTAATACAAAGTAAGCACACACAAAAGGAGGACGTACTACCAGAATAGCATAAGCGCTACCGGGAGAACCTACCTTAAAAAAAATGTCATGTGTTCATCATTGCGCCCCATTTATTTTTTATTCACCGATATTCGCTTATTGATTGGTTAATTATCTATTTCTAGATTTTGACACCATCATAATTCTTTCCATCGCGTGCTCATTTTTATCAGCAGATGTCCTCCATCCTTTATTATTTTTTGTGAAAATTTTTTCAACCACCTAATAAAAAATTTCAACAGAAAAATTCACTAAGTAAGAAAAATCTCACCATATGTTTCAACTTAATTTCCAACGTTTCACAAAAGTCGACTATTTTCTTTCTCATCATGTTATCAAACAGATCCTTAATGTTTATCTTTGTTCTTGTAAGGCAAAGATGGATACATAATTCTTAATGATTAAGTTCGTGAAGATTTTTTTTTTAAATAATGATTTTAAAAAAATGTCTGATGGTGTCAAAATCTAGAAATAGATAATTAACCAATCAATAAGCGAATATCGATGAATAAAAAATAAATGCGGCGCTATGATGAACACATGACTTTTTTTTTAAGGTAGGTTCCCCCGGTAGCGCTTATGCTATTCCATTAGTACGTCCTCCTTTTGTGTATGCTTGCTTTGTATTAGCTCAAAGGCGATCAATTTGGAAGATAATACAAGCTACCAACTTCTCTCTCTATAATTTTCTTAATTATATTTATAAGTATAGAATTAGGATTACAAATATTTCAACAGAATAAATAATAAATTGTGTAAGAGATAGTGTATAAGGGTTGTTGGTATTTTTTGGAGTATGAAAAGAGAGAGTATATGACTATTCTATTTTTTTGGGGTATGAAAAGAGAGAGTATAAGACCCTCCTATTTCTTCTTAAATCGGCTTGTATTTATTTTGCCAATGGCTTTTTATCTCTTGAATGAGATGGATGGATCTTAGGAGAGAAGGAATATATATTTTTTGTTGTGGTTAGATGATAGAAAGATGATTTTGGATGAATGAATGAGGGGAGGTATTTATAGGTAAAATCTAGAATGGTAAAAAAGTAAATTTGATGAAGACGAGGGGTAAAAAAGTAATTTTACAAAGGTGAGTGGATATAAGTGAAATTTGAGTGAAAGTTAATGGAGGTGAGTAAAATTTGAGTGAAAGTTAATGGAGGTAAGTGGAATTTGAGTGGAGTTGAGTGGAATTTTAGTGGAGGTAAAAGTGAAATTTGAGTGGAGTTGAGTGGAATTTTAGTGGAGGTAAAAGTGAAATTTTATCGGGGATAAAAATGGAATTTTACCGGAGGTAAAAAATGTTTAATTACCTTTGTAGGCCAATGGTAAAATTAGTATTTAACCCATCAATATCTATTTTACATATGACTGTAATTTTTCATTTTACTCATATATATATATATATATGTTTGTAATTTGCATACTCGTTGAGTGATAATTTATGAAGTAAGATTATTTTTACAGTTTTTTATATATGTACCTCTCAAAAAAAATCCTACCTATGTCCCTACAACTACCTATTCTCTTTCTACTATTTTAACTTTTTATAATTAACATATTCATGGCTAAACATCCACCAAGCCCTCCCATGTAGCAACATATTGCATTTGCATTTGAATGGAATCAATAATCCAATAATGAGGTGGGTCAATTTTTTCAAATTTCAAAGTGAAATACCAAAAAAAAAAAAATCTTTAATTTTGTTTTTCTCTGTTTTAACATTATTGAAATAGTGATTTAGAAAGTGAGGGAGTATCATATGAGTATTGAGTAATAATAAATAAATAAATAAATAAAAATTTATATAGGTAAAAGTGCAATTTTTGAAAATTTGGGTGACAATTTCCCCCCTATTCACCATGTGGCTCGCCGGTCTCTGTAACCCTTGGGGCATAAATATATAAATATATACAAAGCCTTCTTCACTCTCTCTCTCTCTTTCTCTCTCTCTCTATATGCCTGAAAATTAAATAAAGAATTCCATCATTGTAACCAATTGTTTCTTCATTACTTCTGTATCTGAGTAATTATCAAAATATTTAATGGCAGAGGAGGAGGAGGAGCAACAGCAGCAGCAGCAGCATAATACCGAGGAGGATCAGCACTCCGACAGCAGCGTGTCACGACCCGCTAAATTTTGTCCGAGAAAACCGGAAAATTCCGGAAGGCTACGGAGGCTTACGAAATTTTCTAGAACATTATGGAATAATGGAGAAGAGTCTCCAACCTTCTAGAGTATTCTAGAAGGACCTAGATGTAGAACTTTCTAGAATAGCCTAGTTGTAAATAATCTTAGTAGATTATTCTAGAGTATTCTAGTTAGAGATATTTGTATAGAAAGTTCCGGAATGTAAATCTAGACCATTGGATTGGTTTGATCTCAACCGTCCATTCGAGAAGGCCTCACCTATAAATAGGTGGAGGGTTCATTTGTGTGAGGTATAGAGAGTGAGTTGTATTCTAAGCTTTGTAAAGTGTTCTTGAGTAATATAAAGTTTCCTTTATAAACTCTTGTGTTCTACCTTGCTTAAGTTTCATTCGGTGTGTTCGTTATTCTTAAGCCATTGTGGGAAGGCTGACTTAGTGTAAATCCGTGAGGACGGAAATTTGAAAGCGCTAAGTGCCGCACGTGCCTTGAAGAGGTTCAAGCCCGTGACAAGTGGTATCAGAGGAAAGGTTTACTACAACCGTTATTATGGCGAAAGAAGGTGTTGAAACTCCGAATGTCGCAGAGGAGCGGGGAAGGAGGGAGGACCTCCAAACAAGCAAGAAGACTAGAAGCAAGAGTCGCCCACCGGTTCCCTCTACTGGGATGTTTGACGAAGTTCTCGTCAACATGGGGGAACGCATCGAGACGGTGGAAAGTTCGCTCTCGACCTTAGAGTCCACCACCATGGAACAACTTGACACGGTCAAGGAGGAACATGGTTCTCTAAGGGATGACTTTACGTTGCTAGAGGCTAAAGTGATGGATGCCATACGGGCAATCCAAAATCAAGTAAACAAGCTTAGCGACGAACTGTCGAAAGGACTCGATGCTTGCAAGAAGGTTGCAACTGGCTCAAGTCCAAATATGGTAGTGGTGACTCAAAGTGCCGACTTACCTAAGCCCAAAGAATTTGATGGAAAGCGGGATGCAAAGGAGCTCGAAGACTTCATTTGGAGGATGGAAAGATACTTCGAGGGGGCCAACATCACCGATGAAGCGAATAAGGTACGCACTTCAACTATGTATCTTACTGACACTGCTGCTCTATGGTGGCGTCGAAAACACACCGAAATAGAAAGCGGTTCTTGTAAGATAGATAGTTGGGATGAATTGAAGAAAGAACTTAAAAATAAATTCTATCCCACCAATGTTGTCTATGAAGCCCGTAAGAAACTGCGGGAGTTGAAACACAAGGGCACTATTAAGGAGTACGTGAAAGAGTTCACAACCCTTGTGCTTCAAATCCCGACAATGAAGGATGAGGATCAACTGTTCTACTTCATCGATGGGTTGCAAAACTGGGCAAAACAAGAAGTGCAACGTCGGGGAGTAAAAACGGTTGATGATGCCATCATCGTGGTCGAATCCCTGTCCGAGTTCCAAAGGGGCACGACCGACCATTCTAATCCTTCAAAAAGCTCCAAGAGTAATTTGGGCAAAGGCGGGGGAGAAAAGAAGGACGGCACGAAGAAGTATTTCAACAAAGGGGAGTACGCTTCCAAGCCCTTGGGTTCCCAAGGCAGGTACGATGAGAAGAAGAAAAGCACGATGGGAACTCGAACATGCTTCGTGTGCAAGGGACCGCATCTGATGAGGGAGTGTCCCAAGCTTGGGTCGTTGGCAGCCATGACAGAGGAACGAGGTTCATCCTCTTGCCAGGAAGAGAAAGAACAGTTTAGCTCATTGCAACTACTAAACGCCCTTAACGCCAAGGTTGTCCCACCGACCAACGCAAATAAAGGATTGATGTACGTGGAAGCCCAGGTGAATGGACAACCCGCGTTAGCGATGGTAGACACGGGAGCTACCAACAATTTCATTACCGAGAAAGAAGCTAGACGATTGGGACTCAAGATCACCAAGGGAGGTGGAGTTCTTAAGACGGTCAATTCTCCCACCACACCACTAGCCGGAGCAATTCACGGAGCGGAAATCCAACTAGGATCGTGGAAGGGCCAAGTGGATCTTTCGGTGGCGAAGATGGACGACTTCAACTTGGTTCTCGGGCTAGACTTCATGAGGAAGGTTAATGCCGTCCCAATGCCTTCCTTCGACTCAGTTTGCATTTTGGAGAAGGGGTCTTCATGCATGGTGCCTGCAGTGTCCAAGGCAAAAGTTGTGGGTCAACTTTCAGCCATGCAAGTTGCAAAAGGGTTGAAGAAGGGGGATATGACGTACTTGGCATGCCTGAAGATGGAGGACCAAGATGAGACCGCGATCGGGCAAAGGGGCGAGGAAGCGCCCGATATCATCAAAGACGTCCTTGAGGAAAATAAGGACGTGATGCCACCAGAGCTACCAAAGAAGTTACCACCTAGAAGGGAGGTGGACCACAAGATTGAATTAGAACCGGGTACGAAACCACCGGCCATGGCACCTTATCGAATGGCACCGCCGGAGTTGGAGGAACTTCGAAAGCAATTGACGGAGCTACTCGACAAAGGGATGATAAGGCCTTCAAAAGCACCTTATGGCGCCCCGGTCCTATTCCAAAAGAAGCATGATGGATCGTTGAGGATGTGCGTGGACTACCGGGCACTTAACAAGGTAACAATCAAGAACAAATACCCTATTCCTTTTATTGCTGATTTATTCGATAGACTTGGGGGAGCTAAGTATTATACGAAGATGGATTTGCAAAAGGGCTACTACCAAGTCCGAATAGCAGAAGGAGATGAGCCTAAAACGGCATGCATCACTCGATACGGCTCATTCGAGTGGTTGGTGATGCCGTTCGGCTTAACTAATGCCCCGGCCACATTTTGCACGCTGATGAACAAGATTTTCCAACCGTACTTGGACAAGTTCGTTGTGGTCTATCTTGACGACATAGTCATTTATAGCCAAACATTGGAAGAACATGCCGACCACTTACGAACGGTGTTCAAGCTTTTGCGAGAAAACAAGATATATGTCAAGAAGGAGAAGTGTTCATTCGCAAAAGAGGAGGTGCACTTTCTTGGTCACGTTATTGGCCATGGAAGCTTAAAGATGGACGAGGCAAAGGTGAAAGCGATCAAGGAATGGGAAGTGCCGACCAAGGTAACCGAACTTCGTTCTTTCCTTGGTTTAGTCAATTACTACCGACGATTCATCCAAGGGTACTCGGCGAGGGCCGCCCCACTAACGGACCTCCTGAAGAAGAGCAAGGCATGGGACTGGTCCGAAAAATGTCAAACGGCATTCAAGGATTTAAAGAATGCCATCACAAGTGAACCGATCTTGGCATTGCCCGATTTCACCAAGATCTTCGAGGTTCAAACGGATGCCTCCGACTTTGCTATTGGGGGAGTTCTTATGCAAGAGAGGCATCCCATCGCGTTCGAGAGCCGTAAGCTCAATGACACCGAGCGTCGGTACACGGTTCAAGAGAAGGAAATGACGGCTATTGTTCATTGCCTACGAGTCTGGCGACATTACTTGTTAGGGTCCAAGTTCGTTATCAAAACGGATAATGTTGCCACGAGTTACTTCCAAACACAAAAGAAGCTGACTCCTAAACAAGCAAGGTGGCAGGACTTCTTGGCGGAGTTCGATTACGTGTTGGAGTACAAGCCGGGTAAGGACAATGTCGTTGCCGATGCTTTGAGTCGAAAAGCCGAGCTTGCTGCCATAAGCCAAGCCAATGGGACTTTTTTGGACCTGATTCGAGAAGGCTTGGAGCACGACTCCATGGCTAAGGAGTTGATAAAGGCTGCCCAAGAAGGTAAAACGAGACGGTTTTGGATAGAGGATGGCTTACTCTACACAACCGGGCAGCGGGTATACGTTCCCAAATGGAACAACTTGCGGCGAGATATTATCAAGGAGTGCCACGATACGAGGTGGGCCGGACACCCTGGTCAAAAACGCACTTTGGCACTACTTGAACGAGCATACTTTTGGCCGCAAATGAGGGACACGGTGGAACTCTATGTGAAGACTTGTCTTGTGTGCCAACAAGACAAGGTGGAAGCAAGGGCACCATCGGGGTTGTTGGAACCCTTACCGGTCCCGGAGCGTCCTTGGGACTCTATTTCCTTGGACTTCATTAGTGCCTTGCCCAAATCCGAAGGGTTCGGATCAATTATTGTGGTGGTTGATCGATTCTCTAAATATGGCACATTCATCCCGGCCACCAAGGATTGCACAGCAGAAGAAGCGGCAAGGCTATTCTTTAAGAATGTGGTAAAGTATTGGGGGTTACCTCGGAGCATCATAAGTGATCGTGACCCCCGTTTCACGGGAAAGTTGTGGACGGAGTTGTTTAAACTCCTAGGATCGGATCTACACTTCTCAACAAGCTTTCACCCACAAACAGATGGGCAAACAGAACGAGTGAACGCCTTGTTGGAGTGTTATCTCCGACACTTTGTGGGTGAAAACCAAAGGGATTGGGCTAAACTCCTAGATGTTGCTCAATTTTCTTACAACTTACAAAGGAGTGAAGCCACGGGAAGGAGTCCGTTCGAGTTGGCGACCGGACAACAACCATTGACGCCCCACACATTGACCACTTCCATAGAAGGAGGGAAAAGCCCCGGAGCATACAAGATGGCAAAGTCATGGGAGGAGCATGCCGACTTAGCTCGTTCGTGCCTTAACAAAGCCCGGAGGCGAATGAAGAAGTGGGCGGATAAGAAGAGGCGGCCGATGGAATTTAATGTTGGTGACCAAGTCCTTGTGAAGATTCTCCCTCAACAATTCAAAGCATATCGGAGTGTACACAAAGGCTTGGTGCGAAGATACGAAGGGCCGTTTCCTGTAATCGCTAAGGTTGGCAAGGTATCGTATCGCCTTAACCTTCCTAGCACCTTAAAGATCCATCCAGTCTTTCACGTGAGCATGCTAAAACCATACCACGAAGACTTGGAGGATCCTAGCCGAAGCGAGTCACAACGGGCACCACCGATTGTGACCAAGTCATTTGATAAAGAAGTTGAGGAGGTCTTAGCAGTTCGAGAAGTTCGAAGGCGTGGAGTACCTCCTTGCAAACAATTCTTAATCAAATGGAAGGGATTGCCTGAGTCCGAAACAACGTGGGAATCGCAAGCCGACTTGTGGCAATTCGAAGACAAGCTGAGGCAGTACGAGGCAACGAGGACGTCGCCAGATTAGGCGGGGGAGAGTGTCACGACCCGCTAAATTTTGTCCGAGAAAACCGGAAAATTCCGGAAGGCTACGGAGGCTTACGGAATTTTCTAGAACATTATGGAATAATGGAGAAGAGTCTCCAACCTTCTAGAGTATTCTAGAAGGACCTAGATGTAGAACTTTCTAGAATAGCCTAGTTGTAAATAATCTTAGTAGATTATTCTAGAGTATTCTAGTTAGAGATATTTGTATAGAAAGTTCCGGAATGTAAATCTAGACCATTGGATTGGTTTGATCTCAACCGTCCATTCGAGAAGGCCTCACCTATAAATAGGTGGAGGGTTCATTTGTGTGAGGTATAGAGAGTGAGTTGTATTCTAAGCTTTGTAAAGTGTTCTTGAGTAATATAAAGTTTCCTTTATAAACTCTTGTGTTCTACTTTGCTTAAGTTTCATTCGGTGTGTTCGTTATTCTTAAGCCATTGTGGGAAGGCTGACTTAGTGTAAATCCGTGAGGACGGAAATTTGAAAGCGCTAAGTGCCGCACGTGCCTTGAAGAGGTTCAAGCCCGTGACAAGCGGCATATCTATCGATGTAAGTTACCAAACAAAAATACTGTAACCACCCACAGGGTCAGATCCGTGGGCTGGATTTGGTTTTGCATCCAAATTATCAAAAAAAAAAAAAAGTACACATCGGTCATGTTTGTTTTGACACAATTTAATTTTTATTTGAGTTTTTTTCAATCAACTAAAAAATTTCATAAAATAATTTTAAAAAATAGTAACAATAAATTTTATTTTATATAGATCTCGATGAGTAGGTTTCAAATATACATTTTTTTTATGTAATTTTAATTTTTGAATTTAAAGTTATAGTATTTTAAAAGTTTTTTTAGAGAGAAAAAATAAAGTGAAATAAATTTTAAGAAGTTTAAAATTAAAGTTAATTTTAAGTTAAATTTTAAAAATTTTAAAAAGTAAACACCCAATAAACAGGGCAATATACTCGCACTTGAGCCATTGGCAGAAGAATTTCACTGATCAAATAGATATATATATATATATATATAGGAACTTGAAGAGATCAAGTAAGGATTAGAGGTTAGCTAGGCAGACTATATATATATATATATAAATTTGTACGTATTAAAATTTTTTGGTAAGGACCTGTCACTATAAATAAGGCCCGACAAATTTTTGGTCCATATTAGATTTGAACCGTTTTTAAGAAAAAGGAGGGATAAATAAAATTATATTTTTTTAATAAAAAGTTACAGAGAGAATTTATATTATAAATATAAATCTACCACTTCCACTAAGTTTATAAAAAAAATTAAGCTAAAAGTACTGAATATGATGAGTATTACTTTTGTATTTTGCAATAGATCCATCAGCCAATAGATTCCTTGTGCTCACCCATATATAACAAGATCACGAGAATCTGTTTTGTCTTGTGAACAACTTTGAGATGTATGAATGTTATATCGTATGATTCTATGAATGTTATCGGTGTAAACCTTGGTTCTTCTAACTTCATTCCGGGCATCAATTTTGAGTATGAAAATTAGCTACAGCTAGCTCTAGGCATGTCAGAGCCGGTTCTCACCTATTTTAGGCCTTAGGTTAAATTATAAAATATTGTCACTCTTATAATAAATATATTAATTTTTTAAATATTAAAAAAACCAATTAATTTTTGTATTCCACAAAAAACACATTACAATTAAAAATTGAAAGTGCTTACAAATTTCATTTCAAAATGTACGAATTTACATATCTTCAAAACTAATACAACGGTAATTCAAGCACTTATGTGCTACATCTTCAACCTTCGTGTGTATTTTCATATTTTTTATATTTTATATATATATATATATACATATACAAAAAAATTGGTATCACTTCTTATTTTTAAACCCTGGACAATTGTCCTGCCGTAGGCCGGCCTGAGGCATATAAATTTAAATTCATATATATACATATATATGTGTGTGTGTAATTCGGACTTGCGATGTTCAAATTCTAGCTGTAAATTAAATACATCTTTTGTGCTCAAACTAGTCCATATTTTACTATAGACTTTAGGCCTATGTCCAGGCTGGCCCGTCAGATGGAGAGGATTATTTCCAAGAAAGTTCAAAACTTTCAATTACAATCCGAAAAGTTCGCGACTTTAACGACCTACCCCTGTTTTTATAAATAAATTTTTAATACTTTGTTGTATTTAATATTTTTTAGTTGTCACTACAAATTATTTTAATCTAATACAAATCGAAACTACAAATATATTTTTTTAAATTTGAAGCGGGTCGGGCCTATTCCAGGACGAGCTACTTGATACTAAATTCGAGTTTAAAATCTTATCCGCACTTTGGCTGGTTAAAACTCGATTAACACTCATCCTGAAATTTAACGAACAAAACTGGTGGGTTTCGGGCTACTCGATTCAATTGACACGCCTAGGTAGTTGTAACCCCAAAATATTCAATTGACATGCCTAAAAGTAGGTGTAGCCCCAAAATATTCAACAAATCATAACCTTCTGATCATCTCTAAACTGCTTTCAAAACTATTATCAATTCTTTTTGTTCTATCCTCCAGCATAATTTCTTGATGTGATTGATTTTGGTTTAATTGCAACAGAATTGAGTGCATCTACCTATTTTGGTTTTACTCTAATTTAAAATAATATTTTTTGGTTTAATTACAGTAGATTGTGATAGAATTATGTTTGTGTGCGTCTTTGTGATGTATCCAACCATTGGCTGGGCTAAAACTCTCAATTTGATCAACTAAGACGGCTTTTTATAGATGAACGGATATATGATGGATGAACAGGTGGGTTGTGGTGGTTGTAGAAGATGGGTGGTGATTTGTAGCACGCACAGTCAGATCTGACCATTTGTAAACCGTGGGAAAACTCAAAAAGATACTCTCGGTAGATAAATTATTTTTCATATATTAAAAAAGCAATTTTATTTTAATGATAAGAGTTTACATGGCAAAAAAAATACATTACAATTGTGAAAAATCCTCCTGCAAAATAACTTATAATTAAATATCTAATTATCTCTTTATTATTTTAAAATCAATATGAGTGAAAGAAAAAATATTAGTGCTCCTCTAATTCTATCTAGTAACATGAGAATATTAAAATTGAATATGGAAAGAAAGATCGGGGAAGAGTTAAATAACTGTTTTTCTACATACAATTAAAACTTTGGAAGCCTGAGATTTTTTTTCTTATAAAGTTTCGTTATTCGTGCCCCTCTAAAATGTTGGGGCCTGGTCGGTCTCTCTGCAACTCCTACACCAGGGCTAGTTTTGGTGGCATGGAGGTGGGTAGACACTAGCATAGTTGAAGTTGGCCCCTGCTTAGATTTTATTTAGGCTGCGTTTGATGTACAAGATAAGAAGCCTAGATAAGATAATTTTATCTTATCCTATGTTTGGTATTTGTCAGGATTGAATATCGAGAATACTTATTTATTCCACTAAAGTTTTTTATCTCACCGAGAGAAGGATTAACGAATCTTACATCTAAGAAGTGGGATTATTTTATCTTGTTTGAATAAAATTAAATAATTTTATCTGACCCTTTAATCTGACGCATTAAACACACCCTTAAAGAAATGAGAAAAAAATATAGACGGAATTGATGAGAGAGAAGGTGTTGTTATGTATGACAATGATCTTGGCCCATCATTTTAATTGGATGGCTGAGATTTAATCAACATTACTATGGGAGCTCACTCCCCAAGGGTGGCATAAAAATTTGGGTAATTGATCAATTACACCCTTAATTTTATTTTATTTTTGTTTTCTCACTTCTTTCCTTAAAGTTCCGGTCATCTCATTTTGTATTCAAATTTTGAGTCGTGTCACTTTCATCAAACTTTGAGACGCGGATATCCTGTGACTCCTGTCTAAAAATGGATTTTCTATCAAAAAAATTGATAGAATATATAATTTTAAATAAAAGTAAGACACTGTTCAAACTTTGATGATCAAAATAGAAAGAATGAAACTTTAAGAATCCAAGGAAGAAAACAAACTTCCTTTTAAAGGTTTAAAAGGTTAATTACCCAAAAACTTGGCATAACGGGGAATTTTTAGATCACATCTAAGAATGAGATATTTATTTAAACATTCCTAAGCGCTTCTAAAATTTCTTAAATTATTAAGAATGAAATTATGAATTATATTTACGTTATGCTAAAATTGAATGTTTATTTATTTTATATTTTTTTGAAAGTCGTCAAACAACATTTTAAAAACATTTTAGAGGAAAAAAAAGATTTTTTTAAAATATATATATATATATATATATTTAATACTACCTACATAATAAATCAAGAGTTCCTTAGTTTTACTGTTAAAAGTTGGTGTATCCTTAAAAATGAATAGAATATTGTTGATGTTTTTCAAATTATAACCCAAAAAATACATATAAAATGTTATTGAAAATATTTTTTGAGTACAATAAAATTAAGGTATGACTATTAAAACTCCACATAATTAAATGCTCAATTATACGTACAATTCAGACATCAAATGCAAGTATCATAAGTGGGAATATTTTATGGAAGTAGTGCGCGTTAATTTTTGGAGTTGAAATTTATTTTAAGAAAATGGAGAAAATATCACAAAATTTGGATTTGGTGTTTTGAGTTCTTTCAATATCAAGTTAAAAATTAATGTTCCATTTAATTGCAACACGGAAAATGATAGAAAAATTCCATCCTTATTTATTTATTTTGGAAAGTTTTTTGTTCCTTACTCTCCAAAAGAAATTTCCACGGAAAAAATTAAAAAGTAATAGTTAATCTCATTACATGCTTCAATTTATTTTTCAACTTTTTCACAAATTAATTTTTTTTTCCTTTTTTTAACATGTTGCCATCTCACGGAGACAAAAATTATAGAATATTTTGTTGAATATATGTTGATTTCTTGATTACTGTCGTGTAGCCGGAGTACCTCACATAACAAATCTTAATCTAGTGCTTGATTAGAATTATTTATTTATTTAATTGAAAAGAAGACTCGTGAATATATACTAATATCTATTATTTATTATATAAAACAAAAAGAAATCTGTCCTTGTTATTAAAGTCATGACAAGTTTTTTGTTTTTTAATTTTGTTCTTGTGAGCTTTCATTTCACAAACACAAGGATTTGTTTTATAAATTACCGTTTGTTTTAAACTAGACATGCAGAACACTCAATGCGTGTGCAAGCATTATTTCCATGTACGTGCAAATTTAAATATAAAAATATTGTTGATTTAATGGTTAAATCATTATTGCTAACTCTCTTTAAGTTTATGAGTTCAAACCCCAACCCAATATTTTGTATTGTTCAAAACAATAACCATGGGGTGAAACAGTAATATCACATTTGGTGTCATAATCATCAAGAGGGCTTAGCTTTGAAATGTAATTTAGAATTTGAAAAGTAAGCCAAGAATGAGTTAGCTTACCGGTAAGCATTGTTATTATTTATCGAATGATTGTAGGTTTAAGTCTTTTTCTTGACATATTTTCTCTAGATTAAATCTTGATGCCAGGATACTTATCACTTTTAAAACTTTTTTTTTCTTTAAATTTAAATTACTAATATTCAAATATCACATACATTTTGTCTGTGTACAAAACTCTAGTTGATAATTAATAGAAAGTAACATGTCTTTCTTTCCTTTTGTCTTATAATTAACCTTTTTGAGTTTTATCCAGGATCGTCCCCAGAAATTATCTGCGCGTCCCCCTTCATGTCGTGGGGAGACGGCGGCAAAAAGGCAGCAAAATGTTAGTCTCCTTTCATTTTTATTATTGCTTGAACTTTGCTTTCAGTTAATTTAATTAGTCTATGTCTTTTGATATACTTGTTGAACATTCATTCCTAACATTTAAGCGTATGTTCTATATTTGTTGAATCACTCATTCCTAATTTCCGTTTGGTGCGTCGAATAAAATATCGGATAGAATATGAAACATCTCTAGTATTTTGTGGAATAAGCCATCAAGTTCGGATAATATACTCGGCGCTTCATCCTATCCGGAATTACAACAATCATAAGATATGAATATCTAATCCTATCCGGCCTAACATTGCCTTAAGCTTATGAATCCATATTGTATAGAAAAGGAGTGTGTGAGTTTATATCTATATAAAAGAGAAGTGTCCGTGTCAGTGGTGTAGCCAGGGTTTCTCCATAGAGCGGGCTAGGTTAAAAAGAAATATGCTGGGGTTTTGGGGGTGGCAGCCCCAAAAAAATATTTTGGGGGTTATTTTAAAGTATTTACAATATATTGACTTAAAAACAATAAAAAATAAGTACTTATTTGAAGGGTGATTTTATTTCTATCCACCAAATCTTGCAGTTAATCCACATTGTTAAGTTAATCCGCATTACATATTAAGTTAATATGCGAGCGTGGATGAATTGAAAAAAATATATTATGAATTTAATTTTATAAATGTTATTTTAAATAATAATTTAATATGGAAATATCTACTAAATTAATAAGTATAACCACTTTAAAAATTTAGATGGGTAAATTTTAATTAACTTTACAGTAAAATAACAAAATCAAAATTTAACCCCTTTCCCCTTATGGTTTTAACGATTCTCCCAGTGTCTCTTCTTCTTCTTCTTCTTCTTCTTCTTCCCACTATCACTCTTTTCCCCAGCCTCCTCCTCCTCCTTCTCCTTCTTCTTCTTCTTCTTCTTCTTCTTCTTCTTCTTCTTCTTCTTCTTCTTCTTCCTATCAAAAATCCTAGATTAGTTTCATATTCTTTAAATCACCAAATCTGTATTCGAACCTTAAAAACCCACAGCCACAATTTCGAAAATCTTGAACTAATTTAGTTTTTGTATTATGTAGGTCTAAGTCACAATACGGAAGATTAAAAATTTAAATTGTACCAAGTTTCTTATATCATGTCTAACTTTCAGACTAAATACTTATATTATTAATTATAATGTTGGGGGTTCTAAAAGATTAATGAATAAAAAATTTGTAAATTATTAATTATAATGTTGGGGGTTCCAAAAGATTAATGAACAAAAAAACTGTAAATTACTGGATAAGGTCTATTTGCAACGCAAGCTGGAAAAGTTGGTTATCCCCTTTTATATATGTATAATACACACTATATATACTTTTTCATTCTTTCACTTTGTTTTCGTGTGTGTGTGTATGAGAGAGAGAGAATGGCGTCTATTCGATCAACACAAGCGCAAAAGTAACCCTAAACCGTTCAAACTTTTTTAAACGTAAAGATAAATTTAATTAAAAGGAATTATATTTAGATTAGCAATGTTATTTAGAAGGAATTATATTTAGATTAGGAAAGTTAATTAAAAGGAATTAATTATATTTAGATTAGGAATGTTAATAAAAAAAGAATCTAAAGTTATACAATTATAATTTAATTAAAATTGGTGGATATACTAATCAATTTTAAAAAGGGTAATTTTGTGAAACTTCATTTAAATTTTTCTTAATTTAAGGGTTGATTAACTGCAAGATTTGGTGGATAGAAACAAAATCACCGTTATTTGAATGAAACAAATGCAAATACTAAATACTTATATAATAGCATATCATAATTAGAGATTTAAAATAGACAAAAGGTGGTTTTTGCTATATCTGGTCACATGTAACACAAAAAAATACATTATATAAACTAATGAAGTTGAACCCTACGATCCTTTCGTGAATCAAAATCATTTATGAGCAAATCCAAATCAATGTTTTCAGCAAACATTTTCAACCCACACTTACTTTCTAAAGATTTTAATTTATTACTTTAATAAATCTTAAACTTTAATTTTTCGCACAAAAACCCCTATACTATTATATATATAATTTTATTAGTATTAAATTAATTTTTTTTTGGGACGGGCTGAAGCCCGCCCTAGCCGACTCTTGGCTCCACCCTTGGTCCGTGATGGAAAAAATATTTTGGTGATTAGAATTGAATCCACAATCTTTAGGTTAAATAAGACCATTTTTTTGTCATTAAGCCAACAAATATTATGAGTCATTGTTCCTATTTTCAATTAGATATCCTTGTGCATGAAAAAAAAAACATGCACACGCATCACGTGTACTTCCGTATCTAGTACATGTAAACTAGAACTAATCAGTGCTTTTCATGGGCAAATCAAATGTCTTAATGAAATGAGGCTTCTTGTCTAAGGTACGTCCCTTTAGCAAAAATTGATGAGGTCTAAACGTGTAAAACTTAAATTATGTGATCCCTAAGAGTATGTATCTATCACAGAGAATTTGTTTTTTTCGTTGAATTATCTCCGTTTCTGTTAAATAAATATAAATCCAAAGTATCTATCTACCTTCTTTGGCTTTTAACATAACCACCTTTTAACACGACTCCACAAAATCTCTTACAAATCAGAATATCTACAAGAGTATCTTGATAATATATGTGTCACAATTTCTGTAATTTAGTTTACAGTATCTAGGTTAATAAAATGTTAATACCAAAATTTGGTGTCATAATCAAATCCAATACCTTCCGGTTTACACATGCATACATAGATAATTGTCTTGCCAGCCTGCATTCGTATCGTATTTCTTTAAGATTTTACGTATTGCTTTATATGCAACGTGTCGTATCCCTTTGCGTGCTTCATAGCTCACAGTGGAAATAGGATTAAGAGCCGTACTCATACTAGACGACGTTAAATGTTAAACTGTGTGATTAAAATTCAAAATGATACTTTCTCCTTTTAGAAGGTATAAAATAATCCTTTATATCAAATAATGTTGTTATTATTACACATATCAAATGTAGCACGAGTTTTAACATTTGCTTATATAAATAAAGACAACTAAATATATCATTTTTCTTTCCTTTTCAGGTCCAAGCATCCAATCCTTCGCCAAAATTTATTGCCAAACCTAAAAGTTCTTCAAGTGGACAGAATGGTAATTGTATTTGAAGCACGTACATACTCATTCTTCTCGAAGTAAAAGTTTAATTTTAAAATTTGCTGAAGTTTTAAGAGGAAATAGTTAAATACAACCTAGTTTCACTTCAAGCTAATGGATTAAAGGAAACCCATTATAAATTTTAAAATTTTACGAGTGCATTTTGCTATACTATAAATTTAGGGGTAAAAGTGTAATTCACCCTTTTCCCGTTTTACTCTAGCTAAAATTTAGGTGGTAAAGTGCAATTTACCTTTCTTCCATTTTCTCTATGGGTGTGATAGGTTTCGGTTAGGGTGGAAATTAGGGACACTTGAATTCATTTTCCGGTTCGTTTCGGTTCAATTCAATTTCTGAATCTCCTAGACCCGAACCAAACTTTTTGATTTTGGTTAAAGTTTATTCTTTTTTTTTTCTTTTTCAAAATTCAATTTAAAACTTTCATGGAAGCATATTCTATTGACAATTAATCTGAGAAATTACATGAAAAATGCAAAGGAAAAAAACAAACAAACAAACATTATTTTCCCTTGAGTTGACTTGAAGCACTGGAGCCAAACCTTGAGAACAATGAATTCTAAGAGTATCTTGACTCTTGAGGGTGCATCTTCTTTAAAAGTTCTTTTGCATTCTCTCGGATTACTTCTCATATTATTCTCCCTTTCTTCTGTCTATTGTATAGTGGGATCTGATTGGCATTCCATTGTTGCTTTATTTTCTTCCTTGATATTCTCTCCAAGTCTATTGAATATCATTGTCACTTATCTTGGTCCCTCATCTAGGCCTTATTTGTTAGTTTTTGTGTTTGAAGTCAACTATTTGATTTACTCATTCCAATCATGTCGTGCAATCTGTTGCTTCCATTTCATGCCTCCTTCGCTATAATTTTTCTGTGAGATTTAGGGTTGGTTGTGTAGTTGATAGCACACTTTGAAGATGCGTACCGACTTTCTGCGTGCTTTGAGGATTGTGCTAATCACTCTAACGTTTTATCCTCTCTTTCTTATTCATAGATTTTTCAACCAAATCACTACTTGGGTTTCCAACCGCCTTTCTGACTGATTTTGTTGAATGTGTTTATCCTATTGTTGCTTCTATCCGCCATAAAATGTTTTGGTTTGTGGTGCATTATTCCATATGCCTCTTCTTTTCTTATTAATGCCGAGTGTTTTACGGAAGTCTCTTAGTTCAACTGAGCGTACTCCTGCATGTTAGACTTTAATATTAAATCACATAAGCGTGTAGGATCCTAACTGTTTGGATATTGAACCTTAGGAAGCTTACCTGAATCCACGAAGACATAATGCGCAGAAGATTGTGAGAATTTGTTGCCTTCCAACGTCAAACCTCTAAGTGCTTAATGGGTTCTCTCAAGATGGGGAAGATGAGTCGTATAATGATTTGATTTGGATAGCATAACTCTAAGGGGGTTCTTTGTATACTAGGTCAAATAGAGTCCTATCAATCCTAATTTGACTACTAATGGGTCTCTACACATTGCAAAGTCCATACCTATAAGATGTAGAAGATAACCCACAAATAATTGATAATTAATGTGCAAGCCCATATTAGGAAATAACTTAATCTCGATACTGAGTACGTGTTCTGGTATCGCTCACTAAAGGTGCATACCGGTACGCAGTTGGCTAGGGACACCTTTAGCAAACAAACCCATAATATCGAAACATGTGTTAAGGCCAATACCGGACGGCACCTTGTTTTTCCTAACGATCTATCACTTGGGCTGTGTGACAACCCGAATCCTTTTGAAAGATTTTAACCTCTGGGACCAGTTAATTACGGGTGTTGTCGCTAACAACGGTGGGTTACAGTGTAAAATTTGTGACGCCCCGAATCCCATTATGAGATTTCCACCTCTGGGACTCGGTTAATCGCGGATGCCGTGCACGACGGCGGGTTTAAATTATAAAATCTCTACTTACAAAAACTTTTCTTAAATAAAATATGATTCGAGTAAAATTCCTTTTTATAAAATTTTGCCACGTGGAGTTTGTTCAAGTAACAAACCGGCCTATACCAATCGAAGCCATTTCATACAAGAAAAATCTTAAGCAATCAACATTTGAAAACACTCCACATATTGAAAGCCATTTGATACAAGTTCACATCAAAACCAATAAAGAATACTTCACATAAAGCCTATATTCAATATACTCTCAAAGGCCAAAAGATAATATATAACTTAATCCTTGACTCAAGGACTAGACAAGCTAACAGACATCAGAGGCCTTCTAAATGGATACACCACGCTCCAATCTCCCAAGCCTATCTTACAAAACTGTTAGAAAAGGAGAATAAGCCAAATCCGGGCTCAGTGGGAACTATATAGGTTTTGTATAGAAAATATAAATTGCATACGAAAGCATGTGCATCTTTATATAGAAAATAACTACTTTACTTTACTATAAAAGTTCAGAAGACAATGCAATGCAATGCAATCCAGATACAAGTGCATGCCGAACCCCACTAGGATTCCCATCCTAGTTATCGGAAGTTATCTACCTGACTCACCCGTCTTGTATCACTTGAGAACTGTTGGTATAAAACTATCTCATCACTAACACTAGCTTCTTAAGGTTCGTCATGCTATGGTGGATTCGCTCCCAAGTATAATTCAACACTACATGAAACTAACCAGTATTAATACCGTGGGTCGGTAACTAATAGGTAGGCATCTATCTTTTCCTCATCGTAATTAGTTCATTTTAAGAATCGAGTATGCACCCACAATCTAATGGATATCTTCATGTATATGCTTTACACTTCCATTTTAATCATCAATCCTTTATGTATATTATAAACTTGGCCCCCCTATAGTCAACTTGCCCATGTGACGCTTGTCATATAATAATCTCAACGTAATCACATGAGTAATGATAACAATAACAAGATTGATACAATCAACCATACAAGTAATTTGAAGATTATATTCTTTAAATTTCCTGATACAAACTTTTCTAGTTGCACCATATATATTATCTCGTCAATATCACCATTAAGAAATGCATTATTTACATACATCTGATGTAGTTTATGTAAAAATGAGTCACAAGTGCCATTGTAGACCTAAAAGAGTTTTTCGATAAAACCAGATAGATAATCTCTTTATAATCAATGCCTTTTTTCTGAGTGAAACTCTTAGCAGTTAGACGAGCCTTATATCTCTCAATATTACCCTTCGAATCCCTTTTGGTCTTAAATATCCATTTGCAACCAATGAGCTTCACACTTTCAGGTAATTCGAAAAGATCCCATGCGTCATTAGATTTCATGGATTTCCTCTTATAATTCATAGCATCAATTCATTTTTGAGAATTAGAACTTTGTTTCGCTTGGTGGAAGTTGATTGGATCATCTTCCACTATTCCTATATTTTATTTAACATTCTTGGAGAAACACGACATAATTGTCTCGAATCATATTTTTCCTATCTCTATTGAATCTCCTTAACTAATGGTGTTTCCTCTTGAGGTTATTGCGTTTGCTCTTCAAGAAGTTTTTCAACATTGTCTTGATAATCCTGATTTGTGTCTTGAACAATCTTAGGACTTTAATCTTAAATCGCATAGCATATATGATCTTAATTATGTCTAGTTCTCAAAATAGTGAACCTTAGGAAACGTACCTGAATCCATGACGACGTAGTTTGTGGAAGCTCGTGAGAGTTTGTGGTCTTCTAACTACAAAATCCTTTAGTGCTCAATAAGTTCTCTCTTTAAAATGAGGAATAGGAGGAGAACGAATAATGATTTGACGTATGGACCTTAACCTTAAGGGGTTCTTTATATACTAGGTCAAATAGAGTCCAATCAACCGTAATTTTACTAATAATGGGTTTTTACATATTGTAAAGCTCAAACTCATAAGATGTACAAGGTAGCCCACAATATAATTGATAATTAATGAATCCCATATTAGGAAATCACTTAATCTCGATACTAAGTACGTGTACCAGTATGGCTCACTAAAGTTGCATAACGGTACGCAGTTGGCCAGGGAGACCCTTAATAAACAAACGCATTGTACCAAAACACAAGTTGTAAAGCTAATACCGGAATACACCTTATTATTCCTAACACTCCAGTAAGTGTCCCATGATCGACATTATTTTTGGTGGATGTTGTTCCCACTTTCATACATGTTGCGGTTGATATTTTTTCCACCTTGAGGCATGTTGTAGGGGATCTCCTTTTGAATCTTTTATAGCAGTCGATTTTATAAATGTGAGTTACTTTATTGGGCATGCACATTTTCAATCACAATGTAGTAATTTATTTTGAAGACTTAAGCGAAACATATTTTCATTAGAGTAGAATATTGTAGTGCATATGGGTTTTGGTTCACATTTATTTCAATTTGAAGGTGAGTGCTGGAAATCAAGATTTTATTGTTTGTGGCTGTAGATATATCTAGATATTGAGAAGAGGGTTGGCCCAGTAGTAGGCAATCTCCACCCTTGCCTTGAGGTCAAGGGTTTGACTCACCGGGGTGGGATGGGGGGTGGTTTGCCTTAATTTTGTTTTATTTTCAAAAAAGAAGAAGATATATCTAGATATGGTATTGTTTATTTGTTTTTGGTCTATCATACCATAGATAAGGTATTCTATATATTAATGGATTCTTTCCTTGGTTATTTTTCTTTCTTTCATTTCCTATATTGTTAACTAGGGTTTATTTTGTGACCTATTTATATATTTTCACTTAGGGATTCTTTGTAACTAGAAATTTTATAAAAACGATTATCAATGCAATTTCACACTTAAAATTCAACTCTAATAACCTAGATCAGGCCATCAAAGTATAAATATCAAGACTATAAGAAGATTCATTTAAAGATCTCACTACAAAACGTTAATTAAGCCAAAAAAACAAAAAACTTAATATTCCTAATTATGTCACCACAATTCCCCCAAATCATACAATCCTAACACTGTCCACTTAATCCTTAAAGGCCTAGCCAACAATTTTTTTTTTTCTACATTCTTGAAGGCAGATTCAAAGCCTATTTTACAAAATGTTAGTAAAAATCCATATCAAAACCTGTTGTCCCCAATCAAAACGATAAGTTCATTTGAGACGCAATCCTGGAGGGAAAAAAATACGTGCTACTATTGTGAGTAGCCCTATCTATTTAGGCATAATACGAAGAATATTGAGATATACATGTTGTCCATAGAGGAATCTATTAAACATTACCCAGAAACATTTTTGCTGTTCTAATAAAGGCAATTTAGACTTAGGTACTCCCATAATGGGCGAAATTAGACTTAAGTACTCTTTTGTTTCAAAATTAGACTTTGGTGCAATTCCGTCCACCTCAGTTAAAATTTAAATAGAATTTAACCATGTGCAATTTAATTTAACTTAACCATAGTTTAAAAATATCAAATCCTTTAAAAAATAAAGATAAAAAGAAGAAAGAAAAAAATAGAAAAAGAGAGACAGAGAAGAATTCCGTCCCCCTCCCTCTCCCACCCCCTCGAACTCGAACGGCTCAACCGGATTGGAAACGGAAGCAGAGGCATAGTGTTAATAATAAATGAGGGTGGAGATCGGAGGTCGATGTGGTGTTGATGATGGATGGAGGTGGTAGAGATCGTTGAGGGTGGAGATTGGGACCCGAAATGAGAAAGTTCCAATCGAGAAGCTTGAGATTTAGATTTAAAACTAAATCTAAATCATTTTCGCCTCCCTCTTCTATATTTAAATCACTGACAAGTCAATTTATCCCTTATTCTTTTGTATTTCTCCCTCCCTACTCTAACTCTAATTTTGATCTAAATCTATAAATTTATAGACCATTGTTTACCAATTGGAACACCATTAGAATCCTTATAGTGATTCACGTAGAGAGTGACGGAGGTGAGGTATGGTCAGAAATGGAGATTCGGCAATGTGTACAGCTGTAGATAAAGAGGCGAAAGCAGTAATGAAATTATGCGATGGTCAACAGCGGCAAGATGGTAGTGGAGAAAATTACATCTGTTTAAGGGCGGTACATGGTTTTGTTGTTTTTGGCTTGTAATTGGTGCAAGCAGTGAAAGTGCAAAACGGTTTTTGCACCACTGCAAAACGGTTTTTGCAGTCGGCAGAACACCCATAATGGAGTGCAAAATCGTTTTTGCACTTGGGCGGGTATAAGCTATTGTCTTGTTTTTTTCACTTGGTATAAATAGGAAGGCTTATTTCTATTTTGTAAAGACTTGCAAGAGTGTTGCCTTGTAAGAGTGAAAGAGAGAAAGACTTGTGCTTAGCTAGGGTTTAGCTAAGGTGAGAGGTGATCTTTGGAGGATTGTTCCATTGATCTAGAGTAAGGTTTATTGTGAGAGAATTGGTGTAAATTCTTGGTTATCAATAAAAGTTGCTTCCTCTTGGTGGAAGACCCAAAGGGTTCCACAAAAATACGGTGTGTTCTTTCTTGCTTTGTTTTGCTCTTGATTGTCATTGCTATTTATCTTTTATCTATTGTTGCTTGTGATTGTGTTGGCTATTCTTGGTTTGAGCCAAGATCCTATTGCTTGACGGTTTCCGCCCGCCAAGTGTTTGTGGAAATTCCTGAAAGGGATTTCTCGGGTTTATTGGTGGATTTGGGACTTGGTTATTGTTCCCACGTTCACAACAGGTTTAATAAGCCCAAAGATGGGTAGAATCAAATTGGACATGAAAAGAAAAAAAAATGGTAGTAGTTCATGAAGAAATGATAGGTAAGGGTGTGGATATGTGTGGCAATGGAGATGTATGATAATGAAGAAGATGAAGCTCCCCTCACTCTTTTGTGTGTGGTGTTGATGAATTAATTTCTTTTTTTTTCGGAAATGTTAATTATAGGTGAATTTGGTGGGTTAAAGGCACGTGCAAATCACGTGTCCATTAATTTTGGATGGAGATTGACAAAATTTGCACCAAAGTCTAATTTTGAAACAAAAAAGTACCTAAGTCTAATTTCATCCATTGTGAGAGTACCTAAGTCTAAATTCTCCTTCTAATAATCCTAGTAAAGATATAGAACTCAAAATATCATCGAAAGCAATCATTCGTACATGACTCATTGATGAAGTGCAAAACTAAAAGAGAACAATCAAAATTCTGAATGAATCTGGTAGAACACATAATTTTTGAAAAGTACTGCAATAAAAAAAATGATAATACCCCAATCCCTGCACACGAGCTGATGGCGTCAGTTGTTTATAGGACTCAAAACTGTTAGCAAAGCATTGCGCCCCCGATTGATTTTGGGTTAGATGCTCCGAACTATAATATGGTATCAGATGAAAGGCTATTCATCGTGTCAATGCCCAATGGCTCCATGTCACCCAATATAATCAGTGCACATATTAGGTTCAAAATTATGTCACACGTCACGTCTCCCAATATAATCACCTACATCGGAAAATGTAATCCTCCCAAAACAATATATAAGAATAAGGGGTTACTAGAATTGTGTCTGCTACTAATCGTATCCCAAGTTGTCTAAGTGTACTTTTGGTCTACCAAGTCCTCAAAATTTAGGATAATAATTTTAAAGGATGGGCCTGCAAATGAGAATGCTAAGATTAAAACTATGGTAACTTGGCCATTGCTTAATTCCATTAAGGGGGATTTTTGGGTTTGAAAGACTATCACAAGTTTGTTAATTGTACCGCGTGGAAGACAAACCACTAACTAAGTTGCTAGAAAAGAATCAATTAAAATCAAGACCAGTAACCTTGCAAGCCTTCAAACACCTCAAGCATGCAAACTCTTAGCCACACTCGTACTTACTCTAACCACATTCTCTATAAATGGTTTTTGAGAGAGACATTGGATATATAGAACCGTGTTTGACTTTGGGGAGGGGGGAGTAGAACCATGGTAGTTTGGGACATAATTGTAACCTCAAGCCTTTGGCCACACTCCAATGCCTCGTTCTATGTAACCAAATCTATTGAGTGTACATATATATATATATATGCATACATAAATGTATAAAGATAGGAGTGCGAGCACGGGATGATCTGGGGGGCAGAGCTAGGCTCTGGCCCAATCCAAGAAACCACCAGTAATACAACCCCACCTTTTTAAACTCAAGCATATTCTCTCTCTCCCTCTCTCTACTACTACTACTAATACTTAATAAAGACGATAAGTGGCCTAGTGGTTAAACATGTATGTTAACATTCTTAGTGATTATTGAGGGCTTGAATATTATAGCAAGCATGCTTTTAACTCAAACAAATAATGCAGGGCTTGAATAGGCATTTCAAAAATGTGGTTGAACTTTATGTTAACTTTTTATAATATTAGATTTAATTTATATAATATGACTATTAGCACTTTCAAAATGTACTTTAGCACTCCAATATAAACTTTATGGGTATTTTATGTGTATCTCTATGGACACTTATTACACATTTGTAATAAATTTTAGATTGCTAGCTAGAATATTAATAGTAGCCCACTGTATTCCAAATTCCTGGATCCGCCCTCGAATGCTGGTTGATGGTTCCGATTGGGGGATATCCATCCTGTATAATATTCCAGTCGATCAAGGCATTAGATGTCCGGTCTCAGTTTCGGTAGTAAGGGTCAAAGATGAGCAATCTCTCATTCTTAAAACTAGCTTTTAGTCCTACTGATACGTATAATTCAAATATGGTTTAGGCTACTTAGATTTTGGTTGCCGTTACTAGGGGATCACTTTCACTTTAAAATGAAGTCCTTTGGATAATTTCTTCCCATGTACCTGCAATAACATTCCCCATAAAGTAATTTTAATGTCGCCTTCATCCCCTTTTTTGTAATCAGTTGCGCTACAACACACGCTACTCTAGCTACGAAAGATGGAAGAAATAAAAAAACACGTCATCTCCATCATCTTCTCTAGCATCTTTATCATCTCCGATGACCAACTCACCGTCGCCACCTCCATCTTCGTCCTCTGCCATCAGCCCTGCCTAGGTCTATACATAAATGCATATGTATGTATATATATACATTCATACTGTAGCCCTTTCTTTCTCATTCCTTGTGCCTCTCTCTCTCTCTCCCCTTTTTCTCCTCTCTTTAGAAATTAGTTACATCACTCTTTTGATGAATTAAAGTTTCAATTCCATCTTTAATCAAATATATGATGGATCTGTATGTATTATCTTCATTTTACAAGATTTATGTGCATATCTACATATGTATAGCAGAAAGAGAAGTGGCCAGGGACTTGGTTTTGGGTGGTTGTGTGTTTTTGTGGGGGGTACAAGTGTTGTTTGGGAGGGGGTTGAGGCAGGGGTAACAGTGGCGGTGTGGCAGCAGTGTGCAGTGGCTGTGCATGGAGCACAGACACTGTGTGTGTCGTGAGGAAGGAGCGATGAGTAAAAATAATAAGAGACGAGGAGGAAGAAGAAGAAGAAGAAGAAGAAGAAGAAGAAGAAGAAGAAGAATGGCAGAGGAGATGGAGATAGAGATGAAGGTGGTGACTGTGATGGTGGTCGCCAGAAATGATGAAGATGGCGGGTTGGGGAGGCCAGAGAAGATGATAGAGATGATTTGGTTTCTTTTTTCCCTTGTAACCTTTTCTACCTTTGGTGAGAAGACTATTTTGCCCTTAAAACATTCAAACCCATTACATTTAATTGCTGAAATGGACGGAAGGGCCATTTTGTAACTCGGCTAATAGTTTGAGCATTGAATTAGAGTTTTTTTTAGTTAAGAGAACGAAGTGAAACTAATCTAATAGTGTAATGGACATTTGGATATAGTTTATTCTACATTTTTTTTCATTAAACTTAAGGGTTAGTGTCAAATTTATTGAGAAATGTAAAAAGAGGTTGCTCTCCTTGTAAACTATTCCGTAGAAGGAAATGGAAAATAACCCTTCTGGAGTTTATAACCAATTGACTAATATTTAAGTTAAGTAAGAATTTTTTTAGAATTTTGACACTAAAATGTCTTGTCCGAAAAAGCAAAAGAATTTAGCTAGAACGGGAATAATTGAACCAAGCTAAAATGTGGTTGACTTACTAGTTATGTTATATTCTACTTTGAGATGGATGAGGTTCTAATTCTAAAATCAGGAAACAATATATTTTGATTTCAGTCTGATTTAACTACGAAACCATATATTCTGTGCACTAACTAGATGATAAAATTGTAGGTCAACCGGAAGGTGAGGTGGTGATAGAAGAGGCAATTTGTTCCTTCTGTGCTGGCATTCTGAAAGTTGGAAAAGAAATGTTCATCAGAAAATGTGATTGCACTCATGATACTATTTTAGTAGATGTAACATGTATGAAGAACAAGAATGAAGAGAACCCAAATGAAATCTGTGGTGGTTGCAAGAAAGAATTTCGGGACATACGTATGACTTTGCATCGAGCGCCTGCTACTCGGAAAAGATCGAACTGGTTTGCAGCAATGTTTAAGGTTTGCGTTTGTGCTTCAAGCAATTAGTGCTTCATCATTTGTATCAGTTGAACAAAATAAATTGCACCTTATTTTAGCTGTTGAGATTTCATCATTTGTATTAGTTCTTATCTCAATAGGATAAGAAAGTTAAGTGGAATAAATAATCCGCCCGAATATGTAATCTCGATGAACACCAACCATGGAATAGAATAAAATTATCCTATTTGGTCCTTTTATCCTGGGCATCAGTGTACTGTAAATATATTCCAACACATTAACACATGTTTCCCAAGTAATGTTGCTGGATATATACAGAAAAATGCCTAACATGTTGAAACCATAATTAACTAAAAACTTAAGGAAAACAAAAATCACGTTTTCATAGTCCTCTTAAAATTGAAAATAAAACTAATGTTTCAGGTTTGCGTTTCTGCTAAAAGCAATTAGTGCTTCATAACTTGTATCAGTTCAACAAAATAAAATGCACCTTATTGTAGCGGTCGAGATTTTTTTTTCCTGATATTTATGCTATTATTAGCTTTTGAGCACATGCGTTCCATGTGGTTATTAGCGATTTTTTTATTGAAACTAAATGTATCATCCAACATAATTATTTTATGTGTACTGATCTAAAATGAATTTTTAGAATTAATTTGTCATTACTTTATTCCGCACTTATGTAAAATAATTAAAGTAGCGTGGCGAATAAGCAGAAGTCAATCCAAATCCAAGCTAATACCTTAAGATATAAAAGTTTGTCGAAATCCAATATTTTAGGAACGGAGATTAAAATAGTTGTTTTGAATTTGGATTTTAAATTTATCTAAACTTGGAAACTAAAAATTAAACAAAACTAATTAAGTTAAAGCAAGCAAGTAATCAATATAAAGAAATCCCAAAAAAATAAATCCACCACCATGCATATAAATAAAAAGTATTTAATTATATTTTTAATATCCATCCCTACTATATAAACAAATTCAAATTCAAAATCAACATCATTTTTTCTTTAAAACTAATGTACATAAAAATAGGCAACATATGTATCCCTAATTATAGTGATCATAACATATCCTTCCTTTATTTTAAAAATAATTAAAGTATTAGAAAGAAAACACACGTTATAATAATGCTAATTTGAAAATCTATTCTAATTTGGTCGAATAATTAAAAATTAATTAGAATTAAATAAAGCACATTACATCCATGGCGGTTTCATCCATCCCCTTTGGGAGAGAATTTAGCCAAGCATATTAATTAAATAATACATGCAAATAAAATAATAATTCATCAATAAAACTAAAATTAAAGTATTTGAATACAAACTATAGAAAACTAGAAAGAATACATGGGCTTCACCTTTAATACTCTGGCCGCATGTCAACTAGTATATGGAGGGAGAGAATACGTGGGCATTTTCATTCTCTAATAATCTCTAATCTCTTAATTCTATGTATTGAATCTTAAATCTTGGGCTTAAGATATTTCAACTTTCCCAACTCAACTAACTCTTCATTCATTAAATTTGATGCATCTTTAAATCTTTGGTCTTTAATTGAGTTCTTCCACCTTTTTGGGTTTTTTCTAACTTTTTGCTTCTCCATGCAAAAGACTAAATAAATATTATTCATTCACATTTTAAGCATTAAATATATACTAACAAAATATTATTTGCAAATTTCAATTTTGGGCACTTATCAAACAACCCCAAACAACCTTTTGCTAGTTCTCGAGCAAACATAATATATCGAGCATAGATAACGGACCAAAATAATTTTACTCATGTGCACCACTTTTGCTGGTTACTGTCGATTGCATTTACTATATGAAACAAGGCCTTAAACTACTAAGTTACCTAAGTGGACGAGTTATAGCCTCATGAGGGTTTGCAGTAAAGATGCCCCCAAACTTTATAAAAATAGAAATCAATTTTGATTTTTTCCCTTATTTTTTCTCAAAGAATTCCTCACTACCTACCTTTATGAAAAGCAAGAAAATGTACAATTCACCCTATGTAGTGAGCTACTAAAATTATATAAAAATAAACATTACAGAACAAGCTATCTTATATCTCTTCATTAATGGCAGGATTGTTCTTCAAGGGGCTTGTTTTCCAAGTTCTCGGACTATTCAAGAACATGTTTTGGAGGAAAATATGTGCTCAAATGAGTATGCTTTAGCGACTGTTAGTTCTTGTATTCTTGTTGCTCTATTAGTTGGAAGCTTGACGATGGCAAGCAATTTCATGGGGACATCGTAAAGTCTGGTTTAGTGTTTCATCCGTATGTAAAGAATGCACTTGTTTGCATGTACTCAACATGTTCGGATGTGGGAGGTGCTCTGAAGCTTTGGTAGTTTTCCATGACATGTTAGTTGCAAAGGAGCAACCTAACTATGTAACTTTTATTTGTTGGGGTTCTCACTGCTTGCTGACATTTGCGTCAAGTATAGTAAGGGTTCTCTATTATTAGTTAACGAAACAGATGGGCATCGAACCTGGGCCGGAGCATTATAAGTAAATTGAAATGAATCAGAATTTGGGACCAAAATTTACAGGACGCATACAGCTGGTGGTATGTTTTTCTATCCCACTTGTACCACCAGCTTGGTCGCTAATTTACATTTTTCTTTTCAATTGTTAAATCAGATTTTTATGTTTTAATGAGTTAATTATATATGTTTTTCAACTTGGACAGGCACTCAAGGGTTGTGGACGAGACTCAGTGCATATGTTTTCGATTATGTCTATCTAAATTCTAAAGGAACCTAAATTTTTTGCCTTGAACTGACTGTCATTATGTTAGTGCTCGCCCCTCCCTTCTACACTTTTCCTCTTCTAAAATCTCCTCGTGTTATTTATAATTAGTTTCTTCCATATTTAAGTGTTAATGAAAGTAAACTATTCTCTAAGGCCTCATTTGATTCGGGTATTAAAAAGTGGGATGGGATTATTAATACCACTTTTTTTATAATACCTTGTTTGATTCGCACAAATGTGCTGGGATTACTAATACCGGTACTAACTTAATACCACTATTTGTGCTATAATTTAATACCAGGGGGAGGTGGTATTGTTTATCCAGGATTAATAAAAATGAACCATATATTTTCAAAAATGCCACTACTACTACTATATTATTATTATTTTAAAAAAAAATTATTTTTTTTTTCAAATTTTTTTTAAAACTTTTTTTTAAAAAAAAAATTTAATTTTTTTTTTTTACAAATTTTTTTTTTTTAAACAAATTTTTTTTTTTTTTAAAAAAAAATTGTTAGTCCAAAATATAATTCCGTATACAAGTTACAGAACTAAACATGGTATTAATATTAGCATGAGATATCCCAGTATTAATACTACATGAATCAAACAGGATATTAGTATTAAATTAATACCATGATTAATAGTCCAGTGCTATTAATACTGGTATTATTAATCCCACTGATCCTAATACCTGAATCAAACGAGGCCTAAGAGTTTGTTCAGAAGGTATCCTATATATGCAACATAAATTTGCTAGCACCACTCCTTACAATTTTAAAATAAGTTTGGGCAGCAACCCAATGAGATGTTGCACATCTGTCATTCAGTACAATATTGATTTTTTTTCTTCAATTTGGTGATAGCAAATGAGAAGGTATCAAAATACGACTATATATTGCAAGATTGTGATCCATACAGAGTCTTCGAATATGGAAATTGAATATTCCCAAATTCAGGTACCAAACACAAACAACATTCGGAATTTCGGATACTAGTTAATTGTGGACAAAGTGTCTTCGAATATAGACTGGAAATTTCAAAGAATTTTGCATATGCAGACAACACGGACCTTTTAGTTTTTGGGGGTGTAATTGCCAGTGGTTATATCGGTCTTCAACCAGAAGCACCACAACAATGGCACTAATTTTGAATCAGTGAATTTAACGAGCTCTCTGAAGGTGTTGGATCAAAAAATTTCTCTGAGATTTTCAAAATACCCTCCTGAACACTCTCTTGGTTTTCTACAAGAAATTATGTGATAATATATATGACAATAAGTTGAAGAATTAACCCTGCCCGGCCATCATCACAAGACATCAACTTAATTCTGCAATGTGAAGTGGACTCAATCTAAAGTTTACTCTTGAATGTGTAAGTTTAACTCTTCTCAAATCTCGTGCAGACATTGTGGTCCCTATTTTTTACATCAAATACGCATTGACACATTTAAAGTTTTTATGCAGGAAAATAGTCCAAAATTATGGTGATAACTCATTCCTTTAGCAAGGACTCATTTAATATAAACGGAAAAGGTTTAATCAGTTTTCAACTGGAAGCACCCATAACAATGGCACTAATTATGAATTAGTGAAATTATACAATCTCTCTGATCAAGGTGTTGGTTCAAAAAATTTCTTGGGAAAGTTTTTAAATATCCTCGCGATCACTATTTTGGTTTTCTACAAGAAATAATGTGATGATATGACAGTAAGATGAAGAGCCCTGCCCATCATCACAAGGCTTTAATTTCTGCAATATGAAGTGGCTTCGTTGACTCAATATAAAATTTGCTCCATATTATCCTCTAACATGAGGTTTACTCTTGAATTTATATATTTGTCTTCTCAAATCTCGTGCCTTTATCACCTAGTTACATTCAACAAAAGATTGCCCCATCAATCTCTCTTTTATGTTTTTAGTTCCTATTTTTCTATCAAAGAACGGATTTACATGTATAAACCTTTTTATGCACAAAAATGGTCCGAAATTACAATAATAACTCATTCCTTTAGCGAGGACCGGTTGAATATAAAGGGCAAAATCATAAATAAGTAAAAGGCAAAATTTATTATGTTTTTAGTGTTGAAAATGTAATTCACAATTAAAGAGGGGCTTTTGGCGGTTTATTTTTAGAAAAATTTAGAGTAGTTTGTCACTAAAAAATCTAGCAAAGAGGGTTCTACAATGTTCCTAGGAATTATCTTATACTTGAAATGGTTTAAAGTCCATAGAAAAATCTACTCCATGGAAATATCTAGGAATCTAGAGTGTATTCTTGTACACTATAAATAGGTGCAAGTGTAGGCATTATTGGACGTGCGAAATAAAAGAAATAAAAAAGGTTATTTGTAAAATACAATCTTTCTCTTAAGCAGTTTTGGAGGAGCTCTGTACAGCTCCATAGATTGTACATCTCAGTACCACCACTTCACCACACAGAGTGATTCAAAGTACGCTTCCATTGTGCCCCGCTAAAATGCTAAAAAATTCAACATTCAGTCCCTCTTGGCCTCTTGTTCGGTGAATAGACGACACATGTACAAAATAAAGTTTTTATGTTTTTGGTACCTGTCTTTTCCAGCAAAAAGCACGATGACATGTGTACTGATCTTTTAAAAATGTAGGGATCGAAAGTAGAAACATATTATTTCTGTCATAAAAGCAAAAACAGAGAAAAATGTATGGGGGTAGAAACAAAAATTGAAAAAAGAAAAAAAATAGCTCTGAATTTCGACATTTCTTTTTAAGAAATTTCAGAATTTAAAGATCGTACAAGTCATTTCGAAGTCGGGAAAAATGGATCCAGCTTCTGGAAAAATTTGAATATTTCATCCAAAAAGCAGTGGTAGGTCCAAAAGTATATTCCTAGAAACCATTTTGTAAATGCATGGAAACTGCTACTCAAGTCTAGAGGGAAAGTAACAAATCATTTTATGTCCCTTTTAAAAAACAAAATGAAAGGAAAAAGGAAATTATGCTAATACGGAAGATAATGGTGTAGATGATATTTGACAAAATGGATGTTGAATATTTATGTATTATTACATAGATGGGCCCTTATCATGTGAACAAGGACATGATAATTTCCTATAAGATATTGAATATTTGTATATGTATGGACATATGTCCTTTTTATAAATATAAATTTTCAAGGCCACTTTTACTACCATAGTCAAAACAAGTCTTTTCGTATTTTATGCATTTTTTTTTATCTTATTCACTGAGTCTCCGTATTATTTTTTGTGCACCTTAACTAATCTTCGCTCATAATTCATAACTGTCACTAGACAAGCATTATTTTTGGTAATTATGCATCCTTCAATTGTGTTGGGTCCAATTTCTTGTTAGTTGTTCAAAATTCCCATAGCGCTTTCCTTGTGTGTTATTCTTTCATAAATAACAGAGAAGACCGAGTAATGTTGACTTAAACTGAGTTAGAAGTGTAGTATTAATAATTGGTTAATCAAGCTATAGGATTAAGATTTAAGACCGCTTATCTCTTCAATAAGGCAGTTTTAACTACAATTTTATGTCAAGCGTAATTCACACATTGAATAGGAACCAAAGTGAAGAGTTGTTTATAATTCCAATGATGTAAAACATGAATAAAACAAAAAGTTCACATAGGTAGGAAAGATGTATAAGATGAACGTTTTACCTAACCAATGTTATAATATATTCAATTTTTTTTTGTTTAACGTTATTTTAGAATTTTGAAATTAATATAATTTTAGAATTTTAAAATCAATCAAATAAAGTTGAGTTTAAATGTGTTTCAAATACAAATATGAAAGTATACGGAGTCTAATAAAATAAAATTTAAATATTTTTAAAAAAGTAATACTGATACAAAATTATATCGAAACACAAACTATTCCATGTAGAGCTTGTGCTTAGGATTCTAATGAAAAATATATATTGCAACAATTGAACATTCTGAGATAGATCCGATGGCTAATAAATAACATAAATTGTAGAGCTAGTTAGAAGTAAAAATGAAAAATAAAAGTAAAAGAAGAACGAAGACAAAAAAAACCAAAAACTTGCATCAAGAACACCGTTCCATTTCCTTTTGATTCGTGGTTTAATGCATGCCTTACAAATAATTTGTTAATATATATATATATATATAGATATTTTCGTTAATATATTAATTTAAAAGATTACAAATTTTTATAATATTTAAAAATAAACAAATAAAGTAAAGTTTAAATGTGTTTGAAATACTGCAGGTAACTAAAATCTAACCAAGCCCAATTTGAAAGGAATTGGCTTTGATTTATGTGTCTGGTAACCAGGTAACCGAATGAAGACGGTAAAGGTGACGAGCAATGAACAGTAAACGGAAAAGATACCAAATATGATTTTGGGGTAAGTTCCTCCGGTGGCTTTAATTCCCAATCCAACTGTACATCTTTCCTTGTGTGTGTGCTTTTATAAGCTCAACGGCTTAAAGAGAAAATAGGTATAGTGTATCAGGTTTCTGCTTAAGGAAGGAGGTTGTGTGTATGAGGGAAATGAGAGTTGAATACCTCTCTAGTTGTGGGTTTCCCTTCCTATTCATATGTATAAGAAGGGATTACATTAGGTTCTGGGATGAATTGAAATTACTATAAATGGAAACATGGTCACTACTCCAAGATTCCAAGTCTCACTAACCCTGTACATAGCTGTAGTAAAGGTTATTCTCCATTGTATATCTTCCAACTCAGTTACTTTGCCTTCACTGACCGATCAAAGTTGGTCGAATGCTAGTTGATTCTTTTGACTTCGTCGGACAATGGTGATAATATCAGGTGGTCGGATAAGAACTAAATATATCATGATCAGCACGAAGATGATTTTTGAGCCTTTGACTGTGGACCTATCAACAGACTGGATTCCATGCTGGGCCTTAGCCGAAAGCCCATGTTCAATTTTTACCTCCCACAAGTAAGCCCATGAGAATATGAGTTTGGCTTGTTGGTTGAATTCAGGTACTAGGTCTAGGTAAGCTTTCTTTTTCGAGAATCCATGTGCCTAACAACTGTCTTCCTGTATCGAGCCATGTGTCCAATTCTGATAGGTGGTCGCCTTTTAAAGTTTGAGTGGGATTTTTGGTGCATGTGGGGCCCAACTCATTAAATGTTGTAATGATGCATTGATGGTTCCTGAGTTTGGGAACTGCCGTTTTGAATAAGAGTATTTAAACCCTCTTGCTCTTTATCATTTGTTTCTTTCATCTTATTTTCTCCATTTTACCTTATCTTCATACCTTTCTTTCTCCAAAGCGTTCGCTTCTTCAAGGCATTAGCGTATCAAATTCGATAATCGTTTTCATCGATTATATGGTAATTCTTGTCATTCGTCATTCCAATTTCTTACCCTAGTCTCATATTCTTCGCGGCTCCGAGTAAGTTTCTTTTTAGATCTCATATCTAAAGTTAGTATTTCTTCCTATTCTTCTGTTTTTTTAGCAAGTAGGGTTTTTTCCTTCCCATCCAATAATATGGGTAGATTTGCCCTATTTATTGATGTCCAAAAGGCTGTGTTCACCACTAGCTACATCCCGAAAAGGGTTAGTTGGAGGTTGCCAGCAAAGACGAAAACCCATTTGTTGAAGAATATAAGCTTGCCCTGAATGAGTATCCTATCCATATATTTATGTTTAGGGAGTGTGGGCTTAGACTGCCAGGTCCCCTTATGGTAGATTTCCTTAAATGTTATAAATTAACTCTAGAGCAATTCATTCCTAATGCCGTTAGAATCATTCGTTGAATAAAGAAGCTTAATGAGAACCATGGAACCAACTTAGGTTTAAATGAGCTTAAGTATTGTTATTCCCTTAGCAAACAAGGAATATGGCTATAATTTGAAGGCTAGGCATGATGCCCCAAGCCTTGTTTTAGCTTTGCCTGATTCTCACAAAGCATCCGACGAGGATGCCATTATACTGATTAGAGAGATTGTCCCCAATCCCATCTACAAGATAATTCCTTGGTGAGCATCTGGCCTTAATGTGTTATCCTAAAGATAAAACTTTCTCATTTGTTCTTTTAGACCTTGCTAGTTCTGTAGATTAACTTCTTTTGTTCTCGTAGGGGACTTTGATGTTTTTGAATAGGCCTCCATGCTTTGCCATCCAGGTCAACCAAATAAACGCTCTCACCAATCACGACAGTCGTAGCGTTTTAACTGGGCAATCCGTTCATCCTAAGGCAGCACACAAACTTTTGGGGTACACAAATACCCGATCTTAATTCGCAAAGAGGGGGAAAAGCATTTTTTGTATTAGGCTCGATTTCATTTTATGGCAAAGGGAATTCTTGTTCCAGAAGTATAAAATTGCTTACTCCTAGCATAATTAAAAAAGGGAATACGAGCTCTACAAGGGGAAGAAGAGAGGTGCCCCCTATTTAAAACAGGCTTTGGTGGTAAGGTGTGACCTAGAGAATTCCACCGAACATAGAGAACCTTCCTTGGTTTGAACTTAATTAACAAGGACGAAAAGGAGAGTATCAAAATAAAGGAGAAATTAACCATCAATGAAGCAAAGTGGACCAAGAAGCCAATCCCCCACTTTTCAAATAAACAAGGAGGTAGTAAGTATTGTAGTTTTAACGTCGCCTTAAGAGGCAAGGTTCCTCCTCCTGCTTCCGAGAACAAATCCAAAGCCAAAACAAAGTCCAAGATGAGAATTGAGCCTAAACCTAGCCGATTTCCATTGAGGTCTCCTTCGGTTGGTTGATGAACTGACTAATTCTGAAGAAAGTTACGCTTCAATTTTTGGTTAGTTTAAGTCGGACAAAGAAAAAACTGACAGTAATTTAAATAATATGCCGATCAACAAATTTTACGCAGTCTTATCCAAAAAGAAGGCAGCCCAAGCCCAAAAGGGTGGCCCATCAAAGAAAGTTGAAAAAAGGAGCCACCCAGTAAATGGCTTCGAATTCCAGCGTAGTCAAGAAGGCTGCTACTCTGAAGATCATCACTTTCGAGCAGGGGGTCAAAATGGCGGGGACTAATTATGTGGGGTCCTAGGAAAAGAGTCAATCTCCATCATTGGAGATGGCCAAGACAAGTGTTGATTACTCTATGGAACTGGTCAACATAAAGAGACGCTCATCTCCCCCTTCTTTCGATCCAATGAAAGAGGCATACGTGGCCTCCATTGGCAAAGAGGCTGAAGTCTTTGCACCATCCTTCTTCCATGATGGGCGAACAATAACCGTGAATGACTCAACTTCTACTTCTGCGAGTTTTGCATACAACCATCTGGGTGATGCCATGCTCCTTGCCGATTGAGAAAATGTGAAGATCTTGTCGGGGGAGAACTTACATAGTCGAGTATTTCACAGTATAGTCAAGGTGAGAACAACAAACTTAATTTTGTTTTAGCATTTGTCCCCCATTTTGTTATTTATAACATAATCCGTTGGTCATGTAGTCGGCCATTTATTTCCAAGAGATAGAAGAAAACAAGCTCGATCGTTTTGAACGACTCAAGTCCGATTTGGGTGTGGCTCAATCCGCGTAGAGGAATGCCGACAAATTTAAACAAAACAGCCTCCAAATGAAGAGGGAAATAATTTAGGCCTAGGAGAACATATGATCATTCCAAGGTGCCTTAGATGTTAGAACCAAGGAGAAATATGAACTTTAGGCCAAATTGGCAACATTAGAGGCCAATTATGCTACTGAGAAAACTGCTTAAGAATCTGTCGAGAAGAAGGCTACTAAAGCCGAGCAAAAGTTAAAGGAGCTCAATGACTCATTCTCTGGTCTTAAAGATAAATGGACTAATGCAGGGATTGATTCATGTGCCGACGAGGTCGTTGTGGACCTGGCCAAGAAGTTTCAAGATGGCTACGATTATGCGCTGAATCAGCTCAGTCTTCCTGCCGACCATAAAATGAATTAAGAAGCCTGTGAAAAGGCCTATAGTGCCGGAGTTAGTGGTAGAGATTCTTGAGGGCAAATTAGCTGACCAGTCCTGCTGACAAAGAGGATGAAAGGGCCAATGCAATTGTTGACAAAAGGGGCACGGAAGGTAATGCAACGACCAATGATAACGTCCAGGAAACTCCTGAGGCCAATCCTTCTGCCTGAAGCTTACCTTTGTAAAACTTCTTTTCGTACTGGGCCGAGAAGCCCCATCTGTGTAAATGTTTATTGAGTTGAATGAAATTTCCTTTTCAACAACATCTTTTGTTATTTCAAATTTTTCTTATGTTAATTTATAGTGTCACCTGGCAATTGCATTTGCAGCATTTACGTATTGTGCTAGATATATTGCGTCACTATCAGTTTTTTCAAAGAAATCAAAATGTAGTTTTGGCAAAACTCAAGTTGAACATTTAGGGCATATCATCTGAAACCAAGGTGTTCAAGTAGACTCCTCAAAAATTAAAGCTATGCAAAGGTGGCCTACTCCTAAGACAACTACATAATTAAGAGGATTTATTGGGCTCACGGTTTATTATTGAAAGTTGTTCGTAATTATGGTGTAATTGTTTCACCACTTACTAAACTTCTCAAAAAAGGCCAATTTTTGTGGAATGAATCTGCTGAAGCTTTTCATGCCTAAATTTAATGAATCATTTGTTGTACAAATTGACACTTCCGAAAAAAGAGTTGGAGTAGTACTCTTGCAATAAGGCAGACCTGTGGCCTTCATAAGCAAGGTGTTGGGACCAATAAAGCAATCATGGTCCACTATATGCGAAGGAAATGCTAGCTATATTAGAAGCTATTCAAATTTGGCACCGCACCCGTACTTATTGGGGAGAAAGTTCCAAATTCAAACCGATCAATGAAGCTTGAAATATAGGCTGGAGCAACGCGTTAATATGCCCGAGCAGCAAAAATGGGTTACTAAACTCCATGGCTATGAATATGAAGTTTCCTTTAAACCCAAAAAGCAAAATGGTGTAGCGGATGCACTCTCCCAATATCCTAATCCTAGCACCATCCTCACTCTTTATTGCCCCAGGTTTGCCTTCCTTGATGATTTGTAACTATCTAATAAAACTGACCCATATTTGTTAAAATTATGGCAGTAGGTACAAGAAAAAGGAGATGGCCAATCATATTTTTGAAGTCGTGCCGGACTTCTATATTCACCATACTCGGTTGGTAATTCCACCCAAATCCCTACTCAAAATAGCTTTATTTGAAGAATCCCATAGTTCCAAGCACTGCAGGCACTCGGGCTCTCCTCGAACTCTCAAACGACTTTGACAATCTTTTTATAAGCTCAGCATGAAGATTGATGTGCAAAATTTTGTTGTTGTTTATGACATTTACCAATGTAATAAATATGAAACCCAGAGTCCGACCGGGCTTTTACAGCCTCTGCCATTACCTGAGCAAGTTTGGGAAGACAATTTAATGGATTTCATCGACGGGCTGTCCATGTGTTATGGGTACAATACAATCATGGTGGTTGTTGATCGTCTCACTAAATATGTTCACTTCTTACCATTAAACCATCCATATACAGCCAAAAAAGTCACAAAAGCATTTGTTAATGGAGTTGCAAGGTTGCATGGAATGCCTTGTTCAATTGTGACCGTGACCCCATATTTATTAGCAATTTTTGGGAAGAATACTTTAAACTTCAAGGAACGAAGTTAAAGCTGAGTATCACCTACCACAGTTCGATGGCCAAAACCGATATCGTTAACCGGTGCCTTGAAATCTTCATTCGATGCTTTGCAAGCCAACACCCAAGACAGTGGATAAAGTTTTTAGGATGGACATAATATTGGTATAATACTTTGTTCTAGCAATCTGTAGGAGTGGCCCCGTTCCAAGCCGTATATGGGCGAATTGCACCTCAAATCCCAAGTTACGATTGCATGTCACCCATGGCAGAAGTTGACAAAGAACTCATTGCCCGAGATGAACTATTGCGTGAATTCAAGGACAACCTTAAGAAGGCTCAAAATTGAATGAAATAGCGAGCTGATGCAAATTGTGTTGTGTTTGTCTTGTAATCTATGTTACAAAATGGTGTAAGCTGGAATGCTGCAAAAGCACTTTTGCAGCTGGGCAGAAGTGTTTCTGGAAAGGTTCAAAAGCACTTTTGCAGTTCGGCGGGTAAAGCCTTTTAGGCTTATTTTCTCATTTAGTATAAATAGAAAGGTTCATTTCTATTTATTGTAAGGTTGCATTTGCAAGAGTGATAAAAAGAGACTTGTTCTTACAAGAGTGATATTTCTTGTGAGAGGTTAGCTAGGGTTTAGCTAAAGTTTGAGAGGGTAATCTTTGGAGGTTTGTTCCATTGATTTGAGAGAGGATTATTGAGAGAGAGTTGGTGTAAATTCTTGGTTGATCAATAAAAGTTGCTCCCCTTTCAAGTGGAAGACCCGAAGGGTTCCACATTATCTCGGTGTGTTTTTCCTCTTTGCTTTGCACTTCATTCTTGTTGTTCTTTATCTTTTATCCATAGTTTCTTGTGATTGTGTTGGTTATCTTGGTTTGAGACAAAGATCATATTGCTTGTCGGTTTTCGCCCGCCAAGTGTTCGTAGAAATTCCCGAAAGGGATTTCTCGGGTTTATTGGTGGATTTGGGACTTGATTATTGTTCCCACATTCACAACAAGTGGTATCAGAGGATTTGGTTGGTGCCTAGTGTTTGGTATCAAGGTTTAGCTATTGGGTGCAAGGTTTGTGCGCCAAGTGTTTGATAAATGGCCGAAGGGACTCAAACCGGAATTGTTGCAACACAAGCTAGTTCTTTTACCATTGTAGGTGTTGGGAGCACTATGGAGGTTAAGATAAAGCCTTATGACGAGGTTATCAATTTCGGTATTTGGCAAAGGCAGATACGGGGGGTACTCGTCCAATCGAATTTGCAAGTTGCATTGCTTGGACTTGAGAAAAAGCCGCAAGAGATGTCCAAAGACCAATGGAATGAGATTGATAAGAAAGCTATGTCCGCTATAGAGATGCATGTCACCGACGAAGTGTTGAGAAACTTGATGTCGGAGACGAATGGAAAGGATATGTGGACTAGGATGGAGGAGTTGTACATAGGGAAGTCTATGTCCAACAAGTTGAACCTCAAGAAGCAACTTTTCAAGTTGGAAATGAAGGAGGGGCAAGATTTGAACAAGCACATCAATGTCTTCAAGGCAATAGTGCATAACCTTGAGCGAATTGATGTTGTATTTGATGAGGAGGACCGCGCCTTATTGTTGCTTGCTTCATTGCCGGACTCCTATGATCACTTCGTTACCACATTGATATTTGGCAAGACAACGCTCAAGTTTAATGAGGTTGTCAAGGACCTCCAATCGCACGTGGCCATGAAAAGGGGAGGTAACGGGGCAAGCTCTTCATCAAGTGAGGGCTTGGTTGCCAAGAGTGGTAGTGGTGAACGAAGTGGGCGGTCAAGGTCACGAGGTGCCAAGAATAAAGGCATGGGTCGGTCTCAATCACGAGATCGAAGTAATTGGGAGTGCTTTAAGTGTCATAAGGTAGGCCACATCAAGAAGAATTGCCTGGAGCTAAAAGGTAAGAGGGCGGACGCTCCAAGGGAGGTTGCGGGAGTTGCGACCCAAGAAGTGGACCAAGAGGTTAACACCGATGTTCCTACTTGCTTTTTAGCGGATCAAAGTAGTGGGTGGATTCTTGATTCCGGATACTCCTATCACATGTGCCCGAATCGTAATTGGTTCGTTGACTACACGGAATACAATGGAGGGGAAATCTTCATGGGCAATGATGTTACATGCAAAGTTGTCGGTATTGGCACGGTGAAAAAAAAATGTGGGATGGCGTGACCCGTACGCTAAGTGATGTTAGACACGTACCCACTTTTAAAAAGAATTTGATCTCCTTAGGCACGCTCGATTCAAAGGGGTGTGTGATTCAAGCCGAAGACGAGGCTATGAAGGTGAAAAAGGGATCAATGGTGATTTTGCGCAGCACAAAGTCATCGAACAACCTTTATAGGTTGAAAGGAACCACGGTAGTTGGTGGAGCGGCGGTTTCCACGGAAGCAGAAGGTGATGAGCTTTTGTTATGGCACATGAGGCTTGGCCACATGAGCCAACGGGGCATGGAGGAGCTTCATCGACGAAAATTATTGAAGGGAGTCCATGGGTGCAAGCTCGATTTCTGCAAGTATTGTGTGATGGGCAAGCAAACTAGAGTTCGATTTGATACCGCGGAACACAAAAGCCGAGGTATGCTTGATTATATTCACTCCGATGTGTGTGGCCCTTTAGAGGTAGTTTCTTTGGGTGGTTTCAAATATTTTATGACTTTTGTTGATGATTATTCACGTCGAGTCTGGGTCTACTACTTGAGGGAAAAATCCGAAGTTTTCAGAAAATTCAAGGAGTGGAAAGCTATGGTGGAAAATCAAACGGGTCGAAAAGTAAAGTATTTGAGAAGTGACAACGGAGGGGAGTATAAGGATGGAGAATTCGTGAAGTTTTGCAAGAATGCCGGCATCAAAGGCACTTTACCGTGAAGAAAACTCCACAACAAAATGGAGTTGCGGAGAGAATGAACCGTACCATTATGGATAGGGCGAGAAGTATGAGGATTCATGCGGGTTTGCCGAAAACATTTTGGGCGGCTTGTGTTGATCATGCCGTTTACTTGGTCAATAGGTCACCGAATGTGAATCTTGGTTTGAAATGTCCGGAAGAAGTATGGTCGGGGCGAGAAGTGGACTACTCTAAGTTAAGAGTGTTCGGGTGCCCGGTATATGCTCATATTCCAAGCGATGAGAGATCAAAGAATGACCCGAAGGCTCACCGGTGTATCTTTCTCAATTTTGGGGGAGAGGTGAAAGGGTTCAAGCTTTGGGATTCGTTAGCGAGAAAGCTTTTGTTTAGCCGGGATGTGACATTTGATGAGGGGGCCATGCTTAAGGAACGGGAATACCAAGAGATCAATGATAACGGTGGGGTTAATACGGTCAAGATTCCAGTTCTAGTTCCAAGTCCGTCGGTTATCGGAAGTGGTGGAGCATCTTCAAGCGGTTGTAGAGATGATTCTCTTGAGATTCAACCGAATGACGACTCGGTTGAGGTGGAGCTAGAGGAAGAGGAATCCGAGGAAAGACCGGGTGAGGTGGAGCCGGAACCATCGATAGCACGGGATAGACCACGTCGGAAAATCAAACCACCCTCAAGGTTTGGTTGGGAAGACGAGGTCAACTATGCCCTTATTACAAGTGAGGGTGATCCAACTAGTTATAAAGAAGCCATTAGTGTTGAAGACAAGGATAGTTGGATGGGTGCTATGGTAAAGGAGATGGAGGCTTTACGAATAAATTCCGTTTGGGATTTGGTTCCTAGGCCCAAGGGCCGGAGCATTATCGGTTCCAAATGGGTATTTAGGAAGAAAGAAGCAATCAACAAAGATGAAGCACATAAATTCAAGGCACGGTTAGTAGCGAAGGGTTTTCTCAAAAGGAAGGGGTTGATTATGATGAGATTTTTTCCCCGGTTGTGAGACACACTTCGATACAGGTTTTGCTTGCTATGGTAGCTCAGTTTGACTTGGAGCTTGAGCAAATGGATGTAAAGACGGCTTTTCTTCATGGTGATTTGAAGGAAACGATTTACATGGCGCAACCGGAAGGGTTCAAGGAAGTGGGTAAGGAAAAATTTGTTTATCGGCTTAAGAAGTCCTTGTATGGACTAAAGCAGTCGCCAAGGCAATGGAACCTACGGTTTGACTCATTTATGTTGCGGATTGGTTATCGTCGGTGTGATGGTGATCATTGTGCCTATGTTTGGAACTTTGACGATGGCTCGTTTATCTTGTTGATGCTTTATATGGACGATATGCTTATAGGGTGTCGAGATATGTCAAAGGTGAAGGAGCTCAAGGTGCAATTGGGCCGGGAATTTGACATGAAGGATCTTGGGGCCGCACAAAAGATCCTTGGTATGGAGATTCGGAGAGATAGAAAGGTTGGCAAGTTGTGGCTTTCGCAAAAGAAGTATATTTCTCATGTCATTGAGAAATTTAATATGTCAAGTGCGAAGCCGGTTTCTACTCCGTTAGCTCCTCATTTTGCTTTGTCCACAAAGCAATGTCCTTCCTCTCTTGATGAGTGTGCCGAGATGTCGACAACACCGTATGCTTGCGCGGTTGGTTGTCTTATGTATGCCATAGTGTGTACAAGGCCGGATCTAGCTCACGCGGTTGGAATGGTTAGTAGGTATATGTCAAATCCGGGTAAAGAGCATTGGAATGCGGTTAAATGGGTTCTTCGATATCTACAGGGTACCAAGTCCTTGGGTATAGTGTTTGAGCGAAAAGATGGGGCTGATAGTGTTGCGGGATTTGTAGACTCCGATTATGCGGGGGATCTTGATAAAAGAAAGTCCACTAGGGGTTATGTGTTCACTTTGGCAAGTGGACTGGTATCATGGAGATCTATGCTACAAGCAACAAGTGCTTTGTCTACGACAGAGGCAGAGTATATGGCACTCACGGAGGCGTCAAAAGAGGCGGTATGGTTGAAAGGTTTAGTGAATGAGTTGTGCTTGAAGCATGAGAGTATTTTGCTATGGTGTGATAGTCAAAGTGCACTTTTCTTGGCTAAGAATCAAGTGTATTATGCTCGCACGAAGCACATTGATGTGCGGTATCACCGAGTTCGGGATTGAGTTAATTCCGGGGAAGTCGTCCTAGAGAAGGTGAATATGGATGAGAATGCGGCCGATATGCTCACAAAGCCGGTAACCTCGGAGAAGTTTAGGCATTGCCTAAAGCTTCTTAATCTTACTTCATGTTGAAGGAGGAGGGTGTGACCTTGGAAGTGTCGGGATAATCTCTAACGGGATGCACGATTCTTATCCCGAGGTGAAGCAATCGAGATTGGCTTGAGATTACTCGCCAAGGTGGAGATTGTTGTGTTTGGCTTGTAATCTATGTTACAAAATGGTGCAAGCTGGAATGCTGCAAAAGCACTTTTGCAGCTGGGCAGAAGTGTTTCTGGAAAGGTGCAAAAGCACTTTTGCAGTTCGAGCGAGGAACTGCAAAAGCGTTTTTGTAGTTCGGCGGGTAAAGCCTTTTAGGCTTATTTTCTCACTTAGTATAAATAGAAAGGTTCATTTCTATTTATTGTAAGGTTGCATTTGCAAGAGTGATAAAAAGAGACTTGTTCTTACAAGAGTGATATTTTTTGTGAGAGGTTAGCTAGGGTTTAGCTAAGGTTTGAGAGGGTAATCTTTGGAGGTTTGTTCCATTGATTTGAGAGAGGATTATTGAGAGAGAGTTGGTGTAAATTCTTGGTTGATCAATAAAAGTTGCTCTCCTTTCAAGTGGAAGACTCGAAGGGTTCCACATTATCTCGGTGTGTTTTTCCTCTTTGCTTTGCACTTCATTCTTGTTGTTCTTTATCTTTTATCCATAGTGGCTTGTGATTGTGTTGGTTATCTTGGTTTGAGCCAAAGATCCTATTGCTTGTCGGTTTCCGCCCGCCAAGTGTTCGTAGAAATTCCTGAAAGGGATTTCTCGGGTTTATTGGTGGATTTGGGACTTGGTTATTGTTCCCACATTCACAACAAATTGAGATGTGAGTTACGCAGTTGGTGAGTGGGTCTGCTTGAAGCTGATCCACACCGTCAATCCTCTGCGTTTCGACGCACCTATCAGAAGTTAGCAAGCAAGTAGTTTGGATCTTATCAAATTGTGGAAAAGATTGGATCAGTAGCATATAAGCTATAGCTGCCACAAGGATAAAAAATCCACCCGGTATTTCACGTCTCCTCGCTCAAACGCAAAATAGGTCGAATTGATGCAACAGACCAACAAATACCAACGGTGACAGATGAGGGAACACTTGAAATGCAGCCACAGACTATTTTGGACTATCGCTAGGTGAAAACTGGTAAGAAAATTATCACCTAGGCTCTGGTGCAATGTAAGTCACTGCTACCGGAAGAAGCTTACTTGGGAAGACCTCGAGCAACTTACTGCCACTTATCCGCACTTGAACCTTGAGGACAAAGGTTCCTTTTGAAGAGGGGGTGACTTGTGTGTAGGACTATGAAATGGATGCAAGAAGGGGGTTAGTGGGTAATGAGGGAAAAGTGAGTTATGAGTGTTTTATGGCATGCGAGTAAGGTTCATCAGGTAGTGGGCTAATTAGTGGGTACCAGAGCTTTAGTGCAGAAAAAGTAGGAGTTTTAGTTGAGTAATTCATGTATATATATATATATGGAACGCTCTGTTAGTAATAAGAATCAAATGAATTTTGTTGCTTTCTCACTCGTTCATTCATTTTATGTCCTTTAATTTTCTGCAAGTGTCTAACAACCTTGCTCACAATTCTTTTAATTTGCAACAGCAACAGAGATAGTTTCTTCTATCTTCTTAATTTGGTAACTGGCAAAGGTGAAAGAAAAAGGAATTGCTTGATGAGAACTCTGCGAAAATCAAAAATGGTTGCGGTGTTGGATATGGTGAGTAACGAGCTATCATATTTTACTATCCGCAAAGTACTAACATTATGGAAGAAGAGAAGCCCATGTGAAGCTTTTTCCCCTTTTTAGCATACAAGTGCAATAATAAGCAAAGACCCTGGTTTATATGAGCAATAGTTGAGAGAATCTTGGGAAGCTTTCCCTCATTTTGCTCCTAATTAACGAAGACTTTGGTCATTCGATGTGTAGACTTGTTTTCTTAATTAATTAAACACAAAACACAAAATTTGTGTGACATATCTTTAGCAAGTGCAATAGTTATAACGAAGACACGAGTATATCACAAGCTAATAAAAAAATTTCCAAATTAATCATTTAGCTGGGTGAACTAAAAACATGTAACTAGCTTCTCAATATGAGGAAAATCATAATTATAAATGGAACAAATTAAGTTATAAAAAAGGGCAGAGTACAAGTAGTAATTCAACAATAACATGGTATGCTTTTGAAAAAGTAGGAAGCACTACCTCCGCTCAATAAAATATTCTTAGCAAAGGTAGACCTACCAAATGTAATTTTCTCTATGATCTTGTCAAACGAGTAATTTTTTTTTTATTATTAAAATTAACAAGTAGAGGTGGCACTCTGTAGACCAGTCATGAACACCAGCCCGATTGCTTAATATAGTGTGATATCTTTATAGTGAACCGAGCAAATTTTACTTCTTCAAGAATAACCACTCCCATAATCTTAACCCGTTAGGATTATTGACTCACTCAATTAAAATTGAAGTATAGCATTGGTAAGTAGAGCTGTACAGTCAATCTCTCAAAGGAAGACCTACCAACAGTTGGAATTTGGCTTCTTGGGGCATGAATAAATGTAACTTTGTAATTTTATTTATTTATTTTTTTAAAAAAAAATAGGTTTTTTATTTGTATTTTTTTGCCATTAAATATTTCGATGGAAACTTTTTTTTTTCTACTCCCAAATCCCCATTAGATATTCATTTTAATTTACAACACTTTTAGCCTCAAAAAACATTTACTACTATTGTACTGTGAACACCCCAATCCACGACTCTCGTGTGAACATTGGTTTTTTCATAAAATAAGCATTTCGCATTAAGTCTTGAATCATCATGCATATAGAAGACTGTTAGGAAAAACTCTAACTTTGAATTCGTCAAGAGTATGATACGACCGATGTGCAAATTTAGAGTGCCAGCCGAAGCCCTCCAACCGTACGGCTACCTGCCAACCGTACGGTTGGCACCCAACCGTAGGCCATAGCCGCAGCCCCCAACCGCACGCCCTAACCGCATGCCCCAACCGCACCTACCAACCGCAGGCCCTAGCCGCACCCCGTGCGACTGGTTACTTTTGGAGCGTTTTTTGCTGAAATTTCCCTATAAATAGGACCCTTGGGGTGTCTTTTGGAGGCATCAACACTCAATAATGTTTTTTTAGTAAGGAGAAACTCTGTCAAAAATTATTAAAGAGTCTTTTTTAGAGAATTTCTAGAGAGAGAGTCTTAGAGAGAGAAAGTCTAGAGAGAGAAAGGAGCAAGCAAGTCATCTTCGTTCCTATTCTTCAAGCACATTAGGTACATTTCTCTACAACTCTCCTAAATTTCAATACTGCATTTAAATACAGGTTTTAAATACGGAAAGTTAGATAACTTGCAAAAAATTCCACTGCTTTCAAAACAAATCATTTCTAAATCTTACAAGAAAGCTAAAAATCTGTTTTGACACGTTTTCAAAACAAAACAAAAATACAAAAATAGTTTCCAAATAAATGGAACTATGAGACTCTGATTTCATTCTACGAAATGAATACGTAGGCGCTTGCAAAGCTCGACTCTAATTTCAAAATATCGTTTTAAATCAAATTCACCCGAAAGGATTATTTTGGAAATGATTCAAACTACTTGCAAGATATTTAAAATAGCAATTAGATACATGATCCATTAAGAGATCGAAAGGGCGAATTGGGTGCCTAACACCTTCCCAATTAGTAACGTAGTTCCCGAACCCTAGCGAGATAAGTTTTCAATTAAACTCTGGTTTCAAATGTATGAAAGATAATTTGTTTTCAAATTATTCGTCGTACAATCTTTTGTTTGTTTTCATGTAAAACAAACTGGCGACTCTATAAAACACGTTTTCGAAGAAAAAGAAACCCCGAGAGAAGGACGGGTCATAAATCCGGATTCTTACAGTGGCGACTTTGCTGGGGAAAGTCGAGAACTAAGCTCTAATATAATGGATCATATATTTAATTCCTATTATTTATTAGACATAGGATTGCAAGCCTTAGTTTTAGGATAACATAGAAGCGATCTAGGGGGATACCTTAATGCCTTTATTTGCTAATTATTGTGATGAAAATCTTTTTCACAATTAAAATTGTGTAAAATATCATAACAAACCATAAAGCATTGATCAATAATGAACCACCATATTGTTATTTTGCATGCACTCACATGCCATCATGCATTTTCGCGAGTGCGAATTTTACCCTATTAACCTCGGGCTCAGAGTCGTAATTAGGCCGTGGACTTGCAGGTCTGCATTAGCCAAAAGCGCATGGGACCACTCTCCTTGGCCAAGTACTTACCGAGATATATAGAGTGATGAGAACACTCACGTACCTGGGATGTATATCAAAAGGTCCTTACATGTACCTACGCTCTTGAGGTATATCGTAAGACCTGCCAAATAGGATGGAGCCTTGAACCTTACCCCATTAAACCACGCTTGCATATAGGAGTGTTAGCTTAGAACAAAAATTTTTTCTGCATTGTTTAATGACCAGTAATCGTGAGAACCTAGTGAACAAAGGCCCTGTCAATCATACCGTTATGGTTTTGGCAGGTATGGCCGGAGGCTGTCCAACTCCTCGGTAAAAATTCACGAGAACTAAAAATCCTCATTATTTTTCTATCGCTAGTTCCATGAATAAAGCAACTCATGAGGATAGAACTTCCCGTGTTTTCAAACGATTTTTATAAAAAATCTTTTCAAAATTCAGTTGGTATGGGAACCCAAGGAATGTATATTCCTACTCTACCTCTGTACGGGGCTCTCAAGTTGTCATTGTCTAGTCTGTTTTCGATCTCACCTAAAGAAAAACTTTTGGTGTCCTTTAGCGTCTTTCTGATCGATGTATTCTTAAATAAATTCCGGCAATTCCTACATGATATGTTGTTGTCCTTTTTTCGGGGGATGTGCGCCGTGGATTTGTCCTTTTTCTCACATCAGATACCCATTCAATCTGGCCTCAGCGTGGGCTAGAAGAGACAGCACCAGAAGATTAGTCATACCAGATTCTTTTGACTCCATGGATCAGAATATGCCAAATCGGGGCATGATCAATCAGTTGAACCACGCAGTGGATTCGCCACCCTGTCCCTTCTACCCAAACTCGGGTATGCCACAGAATAATACTATGGGGGTGTACCACCGCATCAGAGTACAGATCCAAACTTAGCCGGCACGAGCACAAGTGGGAATGTCCCGGTACCCAACCCAGAAGACTTATATCGGATGTTGATGAATCTGAACCAGAGCATGGCTTTACTCTTAATGGACAATCAAAATACTCGTACCAAACTGGACGAGTTGGCTAAGGGACGTGTGACATAATCGACAAGAGAGGCCCCGGTTATTCCACCACCACCACCACCACTCTCAGTTCACACCAAAGTACCACCTCCATTTGAGCAGTTAAATCAACCAAAGGTTATGCATGACCTGGTCAGTAATTGGTAACAACAAGACCCAATCAATCAAGCTCCTTCCCCAATGCAACCAACCCATGAACCTTATCGGGATCCATATTATGAACTGGTAAGAAAGCCAATGACTATTCAAGGGGAAGGCCCATCACCGATGAAAACCTATCGAGGAGACAAAGATTTGTCTGAACTTAAGGAACAGTTAAGGGCACTTACTCAAAAGGTGGCCGAGAGTTCGAATGACTTAACTCAAATGCAAAGCTACAACTTGTACCCTGAAGCTCGTTACCCAGTGGGTTTCAAAATGCCTTCCATCCCGAAATTCACGAGGACTATGCCACCGGAACTCCATTTGAAAACCTATGTCAGATCAATGAGGATTTATGATATTGGCGAGGCTGAATTGGCCAATTCCTTTCATCTCACTCTTGCGGGACCAGTCCAAAGTTGGTTTTTGAATCTTGAGAAACACTGTGTCAGATCGTGGTCCACTATTGTTCAAGAATTTGTAACTCAATATAAGACTAATGAAGAGCTCAAGGTTACAAGAAAACACCTGGAAATGGCCAAACAAAAATAAGGCGAGAGCATTAGTGAGTTCGTTACAAAATGGAGGGAATTAGCCGCACAAATGGTGGAAAGTCTTAATGAGGAAGAACAATTAGGAATGATTATTAAGAATTTGAAGCTGGAAATTCGGGCTTAAATGGGGCATCAATTCTTTGGTAGATTCAAGGCTTTACTTCACGTGGGTCATGAGATTGAAGAAGAATTAGCCAGGCAAGCTGAAACCAAGAAGTCCATATCACAATATAAAAAGACTTATACCTCAGCCATCAATCAAGTCACCTTTTACGGGTCTTTTGGTAGGGGTTATTCCAACAATCCCTATGATCAAAGTTCTGCGAAAAATGTCAAAAATTATTCTGCACCCAGGTACCGTAACAACAACAACAATCCCAGAGCATTCAACCAAAATCGATCACGAGATAGATACTTTTCATAATTGTCGGGACCTCTGGGGAAGGTATTTGAACAATTGAAAAAAGCCGGGATAATATATCCCATGAACCCGAGACCGTTACCACAACAAATACCACCCCATTGGAATATGAATGAACATTGTGAGTACCATCAAGGGTTCGTACACACTATTGATAGTTGCATGGCCCTGCGACATTCTATTCAAAACCTAATTGATAGCAAAAGAATACCTGATCCATCAACACCAAATGTCACAAGAAATCATCTCCCCAATCACCGAATTAATACCATCGAGGAAGATTTGGATTTGCCATATCCTGTATCTTTGATTAAACCTGTCGTGGATGTGGGAAACGTTGAAGTGTTGAAATTTGGCTATACAAAGCCTTCATCTGCTGTTATTAAACATGAACCTAAAAAATTCCAGAAGGTTGTCGAGAAAACCAAAGATGAAACATTATTGGGATTATGTGTTGATGAAAACTCTACCCTGCAATCACAAGAAATGGTTAATCCGAAAGTCATGGGGTGGATGGAATGAATGCAATTTATACCTAGGCTTGGACTCAAAAAACAAAACCAAGGAATTGCTTACTTTCCTCAATTCAAGGATAACCCAAGACGACAAGGACTTAGGGAATAACCGTGGAAAAGCAATAAGGAAGGGTGTGTACCAAAGCAAGTACCCATCACAAATAAATATGATCGCCTTCGACTAAAACAAAGTCTCTCAAACTAAAAAGAAGGCACCTACAACCTCTATTGAACTACCTGAAGAAACAATTGATCCGATAGCAACATGGGTTCAACAGTTGACTCGCTCTGGAATAGTCTACCAACCACCAAGTGCCTAGCAACCTACTAAAGAACCTACAAAAGATTCGGAAGAAGGGCGTGTTGTGGAACAATTGAAGAAAACACAAGCCTAAATCTCAATATGGGGACTCTTGGTTGCTTCCAAGCCACACCGTGTGGCGTTAATGAAAATGCTAGATGAATCAGTCATTCCATTCGAAGCTATCTCTGAGTGAATTAACAGCAATGATCGCTTCAATGGGGGTGCAAAAACAGATGCTGGGGTTCTCTGACGAAGACCTATCACCACTTGGCCGGGATCATAACCAAGCCTTACATATCACCGTCGTGGCCTGTGGAATGTCTATACCGTATGTTCTCGTGGATAATGGTTCTACAATTAATGTATGCCCGTTGAAGACTGCGGTCCGTTTGGGTATCGATTTGACCATGCTAGAAGAATCACTAGTCACGATTCGAGCATATGACAATACGAAGCGAGAAGTATTGGTTCTGTCATCCTGGATATGAAAATGGGACCGGCTACATTCACGACCGAATTTTAAGTCATCGATTTTCCATCAAGTTTAAATTTGTTATTGGACCGGGTTTGGTTGCATAAAGTTGGCGCACTACCTTCCTCCCTTCATCAAAAGATAAAAATACCTTTTAACGGAGATGTCATTATCATTAAGGAAGATCCTAAAAGAACAATAGTGCCCAAAGACTCGCCTGTGTTAGGAATTGGTAGCCAAGACGTCCAACTCGGGGGATTTTCATATGAGCCGAAAGTACAAACTCTTACCACCCAAGCTGTGAAATATCTACCCCCCGATGACATGTCAATAATAAATACGCGAGTGGTACAAATGATGAGGAAGATGAAATTCTTACCGGGAATTGGTTTGGGAAAATATAAAGCTGAAATTGCATAAATAATTGAGCCATACCAACAACCGAGTCCTCTTGCTGGGTTAAGGTATATGGGAGATGATAGCTGAATAAAAAGTGCCATATTCACCGATAGCTCGTTAAATGGATGGTTTGTGAAAGAGGGTGAAGACTTCCCTTATTGTGGATTTCAAGAGCCATGGGTTGATAAAGAAGGAAAAAGGCAACCGGGGTTAGAAATCTTCTTCGAGGAAGATTTGTATATAGGTGAGGGTTTTACTCACACATTCTCATCTCAGTTGAAGATCACCCAACTGCTTGCCCAGCCATTAGAAGAAGAAGAAGAAGACATGCTGGGAAATATGTTCGAGGTAATGGCACTTGAAGAAGATTACATCGGGGACCATGTACACCTCATACGCCCCATTGAAGAAAAGAAGAGGTGCAAGAAGGAAGAAAAGAATATTGATAGAGATGTACAAGAGTTAGAATGTATGTTATTTGTACAAAATGATATTTCTATCAATAAAATTGTCAATGTTTCCCCTTACTTTGATTCTTATGATGTGGAAGTGATGAATGAGAATTTGAGTGATGAACAAAGAATACAACCCATTGAAGGGGACACCATCACAATAAATTTGGGCACGAATGATGATAAAAAGGAAATAAAAATTAGGGCTGAATTAAATAATGTTGAAAAAATAGATTTAGAAAATTTGTTGACATAATTCGTAAATGTTTTTGCTTGGTCATACGCTGACATGCCGGGTTTAGATACCAACATCGTGATGCATGAAATGCACACAAAACCCGAATGTTAACCCGTCAAGCAAAAGTTAAGAAAATTAATACCTGAGTGGTCTCTCAAAGTAAAAGAAGAAGTAACAAAACAATTAGACGTCGGATTTATTAGGGTTGTTGAATACCCTACCTGGTTGGCAAATATCGTGACTATACCAAAAGCCAATGGTAAAGTACGAGTTTGCGTTGATTATCGCAATCTGAAAGCCGTCTGTCCAAAAGATGATTTTCCACTGCCAAATATCTATCTCATTGTTGACAACACTGCAAATCATGCCTTAAAATCATTTGTAGACAGATTTGCAGGGTATAATCAGATCAAAATGCACCCTGATCATCAAGAAAAGACTGCCTTCATCACACCGTGGGAAACTTACTGCTACACCGTCATGCCATTTGGGTTGAAAAATGCTGGGGCTACATATCAACGAGCGGCAACTACTTTGTTCCACAATATGATCCATAAGGAAGTAGAAGTGTACATCGATGATATGATCATAAAATCCTTAGATCGTGAGAACCACGTTCCCAACTCTTCGCACCTTCTTTGAAAGGCTGATACGATTTCAAATGCGCCTGAATCCTCAAAAGTGTGTATTTGGTGTCACTAAAGGCAAGATGTTGGGGTATATAGTCAGTAAAAAGGAATTGAGGTTGACCCGGCAAAAATAAAAGATATTCAGGAAATGCCAGTTCATAAAACTGAGAAGGAAATTCGGGGTTTTCTTGGGAGATTGCAGTTCATAAGTAGATTCATTTCACAACTGACTCAAAATGCGAGCCAATTTTCAAACTACTCCAAAAGAACTCTGATGGGCAATGGAACGAGCAATGCCAGGAAGCGTTTGATAAGATCAAACAATACTTGTCCAGCCTGCCAGTCCTAGCACCTCCCCAAGTAGGCATTCCGTTAATATTATACATGTCTGTCAACGACTCATCAGTAAGGGCAATGTTAGCACAACATTTGCTGAAAACAAGAACTGAGCAAGCAATATATTATCTAAGCAAAAAGCTTTCTCCGGGAGAACGGAATTACATGGCTTTAGAGAAATCATGCGCCTCGTTGGTTTGGGCCGCCCAAAAGTTACGGCATTACATGTTGGTTTTTTTCCGTAATCTTAATCTCTCGTATGGATACCTTACGATACTTGTTTGAGAAGCCGGTATTGACCAATAGAATGGCTAAATGGGTATTTTTGCTCTCAAAGTTCGATATATTGTACATAACCCAAAAGGCTGTCAAAGGGCAAGTCATAGCAGATCACCTAGCTGGAAACTCTATCATCGATACCAAGTTAGAGGAATTTGAATTCCCCGATGAGGGTATCATGGAGATTACAAAAAATGACGAATGGAAAATGTACTTCGATGGTGCCTATAACCAGAACGGGAACGGTATCGAAATTTTGTTGATTTCATCGGATCAGACTCATGCTCCCATGTCTTTTCGCTCAGAGTTTCCATGCACCAACAACATCGCCGAATATGAGGCTTATATCGTGGGATTATAAATCGCTCTGCATCGGGGATTCAGTACTCATTATTCATCATATTTTGAAGAAGTGGAAAAAAGAAGTGGAAAATTAAAGAGGAAAAGCTCATGCCATTTTTAGCTCAGCTTGAAGAGACTTTGGAAAAATTTAATTGTGTCGAATTTTTCTACATTCCGAGAACACAGAATAATTTTGCCAACGCATTGGCTACTCTTGCCTCCATGATTGAAATACCGGGAGAGAAAGAAGAAATTCAGATTCAAATTCAGAAGCGGGCAAATCCGGTATTTTGTCTATCACTAGATGTTGAAAATGGGAATGTGGTTGAATCAAGTGTTTGGTATTATGATATCTGGAAACTACTTAAATACAATGAATACCCACCAAACACGGATAAAGCCACTAGAGTCGCACTTCGCCGACTCGCATCCTGATTCATCATTTATGCGGAAAAATTATACCGAAGAAATGACGATGGTATACATCTTCAGTGCCTCGACGAGGAAAAGTCTCGAGCAATGATGGAACAAATCCATAGTGGAGAATGTGGCCCACACATGAGCGGTCATACACTGGCACGAAAGATAGTTCGGCAAGGGTATTATTGGCTGACAATGCAAAAAGATTATTTCGAATACGTCAAAGGTTGTCATCAATGCCAAATATATGCCAAAGCACATAAGCTTCCACCAAAAGAATTGTATCATATGACATCTCCTTGGCCATTTTCTATCTGGGGTATCGATATAATCAGTAAGATCTCACCAAAAGGTAGCAATGGCCACGAATACATCTTAGTTGCTATCGATTACTTCACCAAATGGGTTGAAGCCGAATCTTACAAAGATTTAAATGCCAAGAAGGTAGCTCGATTCATCCGACACAACATTATATGCCGATACGGGGTACCACATGAAATCTTATCCGATAATGGGACACATTTTGAAGGTGAAGCTAATGAGGTTATAGAGGAATACGGAATCAAACGTCACAAATTCTCCCCGTACTGCCCGCAAACTAATGGGGCTGTTGAGGCTGCTAATAAGAATTTAAAGAACATTATTAGCAAGATGGTGAAATCCGGCAGAGATTGACCCGAAAAACTCCCATACGCACTCTGGGGTTATCGTACCACTGAAAAAGTTTCTATAGGATCAACGCCTTTCTCCCTCACATATGGAATGGAAGCAGTCTTACCAGTAGAAATGGAAATACCCTCTTTACGGGTTATCTTGGAAAATCAAGTCACTGAAAGTGATTGGATAATGGCTTAATACGAGGAATTGGCAATGATCGATGAAAAACGGTTAAAGGCTTCATATCAACATCAAGAATACCAAAAGTGTGTTGCAAAAGCTTTCAATAAGAAATTCGAGCTAGAGGCATCATGGTTGAAGATTTGGTACTTAAAGAAATCCGCGAACCGGCTCGAGACCCATGAGGAAAATTCTCGCCAAAATGGACATGCCCTTACATTGTCACTAAGATACTATCCGGGGGTGCTATTCTCCTTACCGATATTGATGGCCAAGAATTGAACTCACCAGTCAACCTCGATCGATTGAAAAAGTATTATCAGTAAAGTTCTACACATGAACTACGAAGACCTGAGCCCCCCCCCCCCCAAAAAAAATCGAGGAAACGTAGGCAACCTGAGATAAAATTTTAGGCCATGGTCTATTCCTTATAATAACATTCAATTCGTTTCGGGGCAAGTGAACAGAAAGAGATTTTCCGTAAACCAAAGCTTTTCATACTAGACAAATAAAAACAAACTACATCGAACCTACTTACATACATCATTTCCCTATGCCTTTCACTTACATATCTACCATCTAAACCCAAAATGCTTTCAAAAAGAAACCATCCATAAAAACCTAACCATCCCCGAAAACCATCAATCAGTAGCAGAGTGCAGAATCCTCTCCCACTCAAAGGCATGATATGAAGTAAGAATGGTCTCAAGTGTCATCAAAGTATCTGCATACCTAAACCATCTCATCAACATCGGCTCATACTCAATAGTCTGACGAACTCGATGCCATATATGCAACACCACATCGGATCATGTCACCTGGGTAGTACCGAACTCCGCACCATGGAATCGACGAGTATAACGAGAAGACCACAAGCCTCGCAAAGTCATCTTTAGCCGTGGGGTAATCAGAAGAGCAACAGAAGAGAAGTCTCTCAAAGGTAAAGGAACCCTGAGAGGGACGTTGAACTGCCTAGTCAACCGCCCTGGTATGTAAAAAGATGTCTCCCTCAAACCATGAAATCGAAGATAGTTCTACCCGCCCATGCTCATGATCATGGTCCTCAACCTCCACCATGGAACATCCCACTGAATAACAGAGGCCAACTTCGAGAACCGAATGGTCCAGTCAAAAGATGTCAAACGAGAAGATATAGCATAATCATACCAAAGAAAGAAATCCCGGGAATCCCAAGGTAAGCACGGCTCTAGAAATCAAAACCTCTCCGTCAACCACATGTATAACAGAAATGGGCTACCCCAAAATACCTCACTCTAACCTTGTACCATCGCATTCAAACCATTTAGTGTCTCCGCTAATAGAATCAGAGTCACCAAATGTCGATGCCTAGCCTCCGGTACAACCTGAACAATCAGAGGGTCAACCAAAATAGCATCTCCCGTAACCAATAGCATATGAGAAAAAGCACAAAGGAGACATATGGCAGTCCGTCTTGAATATAATGCCAGGTCATCGCCCTGTCGTGTGAAGAACTCCACTATCAGGCCTAGGTGGAGCTGTCCCTCTACTATCATCGACCTACACTCGCCCTCTCGCAAACCCAAGAACTCCGCTAACATAACCCAAGGGCTCCTGCTATCCCTCAAAGAAGCCAGTGGCCAAGCTACGTCCTGCCGCGTCAGTATGGTGAACTCCTTGATAGTCGGACACAGCTCATCCAAACCAATACGGAAGCAATGATCCTCCGGGTCCCAGAAATCCACTATCCCTCGTAAGAAAGACCAATTGATCTCATGAGTACACTAACGATGCAAATGGATGAGATCACCCCAGTTTAGACCACAGTCTGCCTCAGCTAGAGCAAAATAATCGGTCAAAAGAGTAAAATCAGAACGGGTACGGAAGAATGACATACTAATAAGAAGAAGAAGGGAAGCTTTTTTGAAGGAAAAAGGTAAAATGGATAAGATGTGAAGTGAGAAAAAGGACAAATTCGCGCATTATTTATAGCACACTGTACATGCCAACCGCACGGCTGGACCCCAACCGTACAGCTTGGCTCCCAACCGTACAGCTGCTACCCTTGCGGTTAGGGGGTGCGGTTGGCCCTTACCCTTGTTCAAATATTTCGACTTTTTTGGAACTTATTACAATCTGTCATGACGAAGATATTGCTAGACATTATTTAAGAAGAACGATCCATCATTTGCATGCATATAGGTTTGATAATTACTTGCCAACATATGTACTTAACCATTTTTACAATCAAATTCGCAACAATTTTGTCACATTCTCATATCTTTAAAAACATGTAACATTACGCACAAACATACTTTCTTCCAAAATAAATACTTCATTAAAACCCAGCCACATTAATTTGAAAATAACCAACTTGTTCATAAAAATAAATACATCTAAATTAATAACTAATTTAAGAATTTTTTTTATCAAAAAACCTAAAACCAGAACTAAAAAACATCAAACCATTATAAACCAACACTAAAACCATCAACGCTGAGGGGAAGGGGGAGGATCCATCGTACGCGGGCGCTTCGCCTCTGTTTCACCAATGCCCTCCACTGGACTTTCAGAAGCTGTACGACTGCGGCCCTGAGGTGGAGGAGCGAGCCTAGAAGTCCGACCTGACTGCTGAATAGACTACGATGGCACTGCCGATCGAGAACGCGAGCGAGATGGATGGTAGGTAGCCGTTACGTCACCCGCCAAACGCCGGCTGTACTTCCCCATGTACTCCTTCAGAAAAGGAGCAGCAAAGGTCAACAACCCGTAGGCGTTGAAATAGCTCCTCAGCAACTCCGCCACCTCCCGAAGCCGGAACAGACCCATCTGTCAATCACAACCATGAAATACATCACTATTCATAAACGCCACAGAATATAATATTTTTTACACTTATCAAAATCATAATTCCTCGTCTGAGACATGAGCCAATGCGCCCATTTACTCATCGTCCACTGGCATGTCAGGAATTCGATACTGCTTCACACGGCCGAAGTCCATGTATGGAATGTCTCTTGGGTACTCGGGGATCGCATACAACATCGATGCCCCGTTGACATGTGACGGACCAGCCTCGGCTCCACTAACTCCTCCACCCGCCTGGGGGATATCCTCCTCAGACTCCTCCATCCTCTCTGACTCCGGGGCTACCTCTTTTCTTTTCCCTTTGTCGCCTCCCTCACCTGTCGGAGCCTGACCTATGCCGGTATCCGCCCCTAGTTGAGCCGCAAACTCTCCTACCTCCCGAAAAATAATGCCACCAGTAGCACTGGACGATGGAGTAGATAATGAGTAGGGCCTCAAACCAACAGACCTAGCCCTAAGAGACCCAACCGGAGTACACAGCAAAGGCAAGAAAGAAACGTGCTGAGCCCAATCCATGTCCCCCGACCCATATATGGGTGATGAACCCGATACGAACCAGCGTCCCAAAGATCCCTGTCCCTCCGGCGTCCGTAACAACTCCACCATCTGCACTACTGCCTTCGAAGTGTCCTCCCTGACATCGTTGGTGGAATGGGCGGCCTCGATACCGAACTCCTACCACCTCTTAGGCTCACACCTCCTCTCACCCCTCTCCCCCGACTAGGTGATACAGTCGCTGCCGCAGGTCCACCCTCAGCCACTCCAGGCTCAATAAGTGCAACCCCGCCATTCCCATTTCCCAATGGCACCTCCTCCGATGCTTCCTCATCTTCTCCCTCCGCCGGCTGCGGCTCTACATCTTTCTCTCCATTCGGATCCTCGTCATCCGAATTCGTAATACCTTTAGCTTGCTTGTTCGGGGCCAGCACAGGCTGATGTTGGCACCCGCTGGGATATGTATAGCTGTCCTCGGATGAACAGCGGATCCCCTCCAATAACCGCGTACCTCGCATAAAATACTCGTCCGCGCACCCCATTCATCTCCCTCATCAAGTATCGATGCGCGAACAACTCATAATCCCTCTATCCTAGAAAACCCTCACACGGAACTCCATCCATAAAAGTCGCCCGCTCCTCCACGGACAGCAACCCTGGCTGCCTCATCGCAGTCAGAGGCCATGCCGGCACCATCACTCCCAACGTCGGGTATGCTGCCGGATCACCCGCTCCCCCAAGTAAAAAGCAACTCCGTAGTCATGCAAAAAAAGTTGCCTCAAACGCTCTGCCGCCAACGCATCCGCATACCCCCACTGTTGAGTCACGAACGCAGGCCATGGGCTCCACTGTACTTGTTTTGTAAAAATGTAATAAGTTAAGTTTTTACAAATGTCACTAAATTAATTTAACTTAATTATACATTCTCTTACCTGCTCAAACTGAAGCCTGGACACGTCACCCGCACTCAGATCCGGTGTCAAATACCGGTATAACCAAACAACGTTCCCACTATAGAATCGCAGGAATAGGGAGAACTCATCGGCATGTGTGGCGTGCAACTGAATCTGCCTTATACCCTGCTGGGTATGAGCTATAAACCGCATCTGTCATAAACCATCACATTTTTATTAAAGCCACATATTTTATTTATAAAGAAAAATTATAGATATAAGTTAACAAATAGTCACCTCCCAAAGTGTAACAAGTCCACGATGATTGAGCTCCATATGCCGACACACCAAATCCATCGACTCGTATAACACAGCCAACACGTATCCTCCCCATACAAATGTGTACAGCTGATCAAAGAACCTCAGATACGACAACCACCATAGCTGCAAGTTGTCTCCGCCACGTGCATAGAAAAAGTCGTGCAGCAGCAACAACAACAGAAAGTACCGTGACAGCTGTCGTACCTCCTGACGTGTCATCGGCTCATCTCCAAACCTCTCACTCTCTGCCTTAATATGATGAACCATCGCCGTATGTGGAATCCCGTCCGCTACAATCCGACTAGGCCTCCACCCTAATGCTGCTCCCATGCCATCTAATGTCACTTGCACCCGCGAGTTGGGTGTCAATGCCTGTCCCCCAAACGACAACCCAGTCAAAATGAACACATCCTCCGGGGTCAATGTCATCTCTCCCTAACTCCAGTGGAAGGTGTGCGTCGTGTTCCACCATCTCTCTCCTAAAACCTTCAGGGAATCCCTCCGGGAGGAAACTTTGGGGAGATAATTGAGGAGATGAGAAACAAAATCAATCAGCTCAACCATAAATTGACTATTGTGTCAATGGCGGTCTCAAACTCACCAGTTGAGGGTAGGGAGCGCACTAAGATGAAAGTGCCCGAACCCAAAGCATTCACTGGTGTTCGTGATGCTAGGGAATTAGAGAACTTTGTGTTTGACATGGAACAGTATTTCTGTGCCACAAAGGTTGACGCAGAGGAAGTCAAGGTATCCACTACATCTATGTACTTATCCGGGGACGCCAAGTTATGGTGACGGAACAAGTATAATGACATTCAAGCTGGCGAGTGCGAGATCAGTACCTGGGAAAACTTGAAAAGAGAATTATGTTCGCCATTCCTTCCCGAAAACACCTCCCATAATGCGCGACAAGAACTCCTTCAAACCAAACACTCAGGAAGCATCAAGGAGTATGTCAACGCATTCACCACCATCATGTTAGATATCCAAGATATGAATGATGCTGATAGATTATTCTTCTTCATGATTGGGTTGCAACCTTAGGCCAAGAATGAATTGAATCGAAGGCAAGTTAAGACGTTACCTCAAGCCATATCAGTTGCGGAATGCTTGCAAGATTATACTGCAGCTCCCAAAACTAATTCCCCAAAAAAATGGACAAGCGAAGAATACGGGGGAAAGAAAGCAGAATTATCAAGGTAAACCAGATGGGGGGGGGGGGCAACGCACCCACCAAGTCGTTTAATCAGCAAAATAATTTCAAGAATGAGAACAAATTCACCGGGAACTCCCAAGCTGACAGTAGTGAGAAGAAACCATTCACTCCTAGACCTTGTCATTTGTGTCACGATTCTCATTTCATGGCCAACTGCCCTAACAAGCAATTTCTAAGTGCTCTTGTTGCCAGAGGTAGCGGCATGCTCCCCAAAGTACCATCTGCCTTCGGAAAACCCTTCCGTATCCAACCAAATGACCACGCAAAGTCTGAGGAAGAAATCGAAGATTGTGAAGGAGCTTCACTTGGTGCTTATCAGGGGCAGTTCATGCATTCTTGCAACGTGGTGACATTAGAGGAAGATCATCGGCAGAAAGAGAATGTAAAACCAACCCCAAATGGGAGAGTAGGTGTTGGGGATAGTCCTCAAGGAAACGGCTTAATGTATGTTGATATCAAAATCAATGGGAAACCGATTCAGGCCATGGTGGACACGGGCGCAACGCACAACTATCTGGCGAGTACCGAAGTCAAACGGTTAGGCCTTATCTTGGAGAAATGAGTGGGCCGTGTGAAGGCCATTAACTCGGCCTCTCAACCTATCGCTAAAATGGAGAAATCTGTGTTAGTGAAGGTGGGTCCTTATGAAGGGAGAACCAACTTCTCAGTTGTAGGTGATGGACGACTTCAAGGTTATCCTAGGGTTGGAGTTCTTAAGAGAAACTAAGGCTAGCGTTATGCCCAGCACAAATAGCCTCATGAGGCTTAGCAAGAACCCATGCGTCATCCCGGTGATGACCCCATCAAGTAGTGAGAAATTTCTATCGGCAATTCAACTAAAGAAGGGACTCAAACACGACAATCCCACTTTTGTGGCTACACTGAAGTGGGATGAAATTCAGGAGACATCAGGACCCCTGCCAAAATCCATTCAATGGGTGTTAACCGAGTTCGAGGATGTGATGCCGAATAACCTTCCAAAGAAGTTACCTCCCCGTAGAGAAATAGATCATCAGATTGAACTTGTACTGGGTACTAAGCCTCCAGTTCGCGCAACCTATCAAATGTCTCCGCCTGAAATAGCTGAGCTTCGAAAACAGCTAAGGGAACTATTGGATGCAGGTTTAGTGCAATCGGCCAAATTGCCATATGGTGCCCCCGTCCTCTTTCAGAAGAAATAAGACAGTTCTTTAAGGATGTGTGTCGATTATCGAGCTCTCAACAAGGTAACCATAAAAAATAACTATCCCATTCCTCTTGTGGCAGATTGCTTCGATCAACTCAGCCGAGTAAATTATTCACAAAGCTCGACCTTAGATCTGAATATTGGCAAGTTCGCATCGCAGCAGGCGATGAGGGAAAAACCACGTGCGTCACAAGATATGGAGCATATGAATTCCTTGTTATGCCGTTTGGACTCACTAATGCTCCAGCAACCTTCAGCACTTTGATGAATCAGGTTCTTAGGGACTACTTAGATGATTTTGTCGTGGTTTATTTCGATGATATTGTGGTTTACAGCGAAAGCAGGGAGGAGCATGAAGAGCACCTGAGGAGGGTATTTGAAAGACTTCGAAAGCATGAGTCGTATCTCTAGTTATCAAAGTGCTCCTTTGCACAGAAACGCATCAAATTTTTAGGCCACATCATTGAACAGGGAAGAGTACAGATGGATCCGGTTAAGGTCAAGGTCATCTGAGGTAGCAGGAGCCCACTAATGTGTCAGAACTCCGTTCTTTTTTGGGACTGGCCAATTACTACAGGAAGTTTGTGAAAGACTACTCCAGTATTGTAATGACCCTAACGGAACTTTTAAAGAAGGTGAAAGTTTGGAACTGGTCGACAGGGTGCCAAGCTGCCTTCGATGCTTTGAAGAAGGCTATGTCTGAAGACCCGGTTCTTGCTGTACAGAATGTGACCAAGCCGTTCGAAGTGCACACCGATGCATCGGATGTAGCCCTAGGAGGAGTCTTAATGCAGGAGAGTCACCTAGTAGCATACGAGAGTCGTAATCTCAATGACACCGAGAGGATGTACTATGCTCACGAGAAAGAGTTACTCGCAATTGTCCATTGTCTAAGGTTATGGCGGCACTACCTTCTCGGTTCTCGATTTCTCGTGAAGACGGATAACACTATAGTTAACCACTTTCTTAGTCAACCAAAATTGAGTTCTAAACAAGCAAGGTGGCAGGAGTTACTGGTGGAATTCAACTTTTGGATGGAGTATAAAGTGGGTTCGACCAATAAAGTAGCGTATGCTTTAAGTTACAGGGTTAAGTTCAACCAACAGGCTAACGCGTTCCTCAATGCCATTCTTCGAATCAATAGTCAAGTGTCTACCGAAATCCAAAGAAAAATCAAGAATGCACTACCGCAAGATCCTGTTTCTGCTCAACTATTGAAGATGATCAAAAAAGGGAAGACGCGGCAGTTTTGGTTAGACAACGGATTCATTTCGACAAAGGAAAATCGAGTTTTTGTTCCTCGAGTAGGAGAGTTGAGGCGTACCCTGATTCGAGAATGTCATGATACCTTGTGGGCGGGATACCCTCGTCAAGAAAGGACGTTGGCCCTCCTCAAGCAAGGGTACTACTGGCCCCAAATGGAAAATGATGTGGAGAGCTATGTTAGAACTTGCCGGATTTGCCAATAAGACAAAATTGAGCGAAAACATCCTGCAGGGTTATTGGAACCTCTACCCATCCCGGAACGACCTTGGGAGAGCATTTCGCTCGATTTCATATCAGGTCTGCCCAAAGTGGGGGATTTGACAACTATCCTTGTGGTCGTTGATCGTTTTTCGAAGTATGCCACTTTTATTGCGGTTCCAAAGAAGACATCGGGGGAGGAGACTGCACAACTATTCTTCAAGTATGTGGTTAAGTATTGGGGGATTCCTCAGAGCATTGTTAGTGATAGGGACTCACGATTCACGAGAAATTTTTGGAAGGAACTCTTCAAGGTTCTCAGTTCCAAGTTGTGTATGAGCTCCAGTTACCACCCTCAGTTCGATGGACAGACTGAAAGATACAACGTGATGCTTGAGGAATATATGCGCCACTTCACTAGTGCAACACAATGAAATCGGGTCAAGTTATTGGATGTGGCTCAACTGTGCTTCAACGCCCAAAAAAACTCCGGGACGGGCAAGAGCACCTTCGAAATCGTTACAGGACAACATCCCATCCTTCCTCACACCGCCAACTTGATGCCAGTTTCAAAATCTCCTAGAGCCCATAATTTCTCAGAAGAGTGGAAACAGAATATTGAGTTAGCTCGTTCGCATCTAGAGAAGGCCACCCATCGAATTAAGAAGCATGTATATCAAAAAAGGAGACCGTTAGATTTCCAAGTAGGAGATCTTATAATGGTGAAGCTCATTCCACAAGATAGGAAGTTCCTAGGGGTCGAGACCCACGTCATCTGCAAAAATATGAAGGGCCGCTTTGGATTGTGAAGAAAATTGGGAAAATGGCTTATCGGATTGAACCCCCTAGTTGGATGAAGGTTCACCCAGTATTTCATGTCAGCATACTGAAACCTTACTTTGCTGATACTACTGATCCATCCTGGGGAGAGTCTAGTCATCCAGGGCTAAAGCAGAGAGCAGAAGGGAAGAAGTCAGTGGAAACCATCCTGGCCGATCGAGTTGTGACAGCTTCTCGCAAACAATACCAAGAGTTTCTCGTCAAATGGGTAGGAAGAGACCCCGAAGAGAACAGTTGGGAAAGAGCATCAAACCTATCGGCCGTCCAGGACCAGATCACAGCATACCTCAACCAGTTGACAAGGGCGTCAACAACTCTGGTGGGGGAGGATGTCACGGGGTGCCTCCCAACAGCACTAGTGACCGACTACACTTCATCAACTCCGTGCATGCACCCGAGCGCAGCATGGCCCAACAGGCGATCCAGCACCGTCAAGTCATCATGCATCATCTAGTTTTATTATTGTGCTTAGGTTTCTCATATGTAAATATTGTTTCCATGTAATTAGATTTAGGAATTTCCTTTGTAAAAGTTTTCTTGTAACTTGTGAGACCCAACGTGCACTACTACAACTTTGATATTTTCATTAAGTGGTTATATGTGGGGATAGGACTATCTGCCTCACACCCGAGTTGCCTACCAGTGCACGTTGTTTAGCACTTTGTTTTCAAGCTCTTACTTTCTTTCAAATTGTAATAGCTTTCCATGTAATTATGTTTCTTTTAATGAAGTAATTTCAATTTATGCTCAAGCTCTCTTTAAAATTACTGTTGTTGCCTATTTGTTGTTGAATACAAATAAGTTTTAGCGAATACGACTGGGCTATTGGTTAGCCCCGTCGATCACGCGGCCTCCTTTGGGTCTTCAAATGACGCCATGTGACACATAGTAATGAAAAGGCATTACCATTTTTAGAGGCTTTACATTTTCTATTTATTATTTTATTTTCTTTAAACTCCCAGAGGACTAGAGGTCTTGGTGAGTTACTATATTATAAATAGCATCCTAAAGTTGTATCTAACTTTTGAAATGCATATTTTAACGGGAATCAAACTTTTGACCTTGAAGGAGCAACACCGCAAGATAACAATTATAATATCTTTCACTTTCGTTAATTCTTTTTCTTAAACTAGTTTTTGTGCACGTGCGTTGCACGTGATTTTAGTGCTTGACATATTTCATTAAGTCTATGAATGAATACATATATAATAAGAATTCAATAATTAGTATGAAAAATAAATAATAACATATAAATAAAACATAGCATCAAGTGTAAAATTCAATTAATAATTATAAGAAAAATCATATAATCAGTCAACTATAGAAATATGTTGTAGATAAATATAAATTTGATTTATTATAATGTTAAAAACAATCATGCAAAATACAGTTTAATTTACACTAAAAGCTTTGTAATTTTAATACAATATATTAAATAACTTTCTTCTTGGAAAGTTTGTTATGAAGTTATATAAAAGTCTTCTACGAAACCCCTAATCCAACACAAACTCTAACTTGTTTAATTATTTTAGCCAAATAAAGTATAATTTAAATTTATTTAGAATACTAATATTAATTTAAAAATATATGGAGTTATACTATTTTATTTAATGTAAATCTAACATAAAATCTTTGTTTAATTTTTTTAGCCAAATAAGTAGAGCTAGTTTGAATTTAATTGGAATACTAATACTAATACTAATATAAAAATATATTGAGTTAGACTATTTTATTTAATGTAAATCTAGCTTAAAATATTTATTTAATTATTTTATCCAGATAGAGTGAAGTTTGAGTTTATTTGAAATACTAATACTAATATAAACATATATGGAATTATATTGTTTTATTTAATGTAAATATTAAAATTCTTTATTTAAAATCAAGGGGCATTTTTGTCTTTACAAAAAAGAGGAAAAACACTTTAAGTTATTCGTAGTTTTATATATAGTATAGATTATACATATATGCCAATAGCACATGTAACGGGTATGTAGGTTGTCTAGTTATAGTTATAGCGAGGACATAAACTTGAACATCTTGAAAAAAAAATTAGCTAAACACGCTCATTAAAGGAAATTTATAAATACAATAAACTCAATAGAAGTAAACTATATAAAGGCCCGCTCATAAGAATCTAATGCAAGAGAGATCGAGGTAGAATCAAAACCTAAGGATAATTAAGGACAGTTCTCACGTGTCAACAACAATTATAGAAAATAAGTCTTCCCCTAAATGAGGTGCAATTTCATACATTCAAATGATACATCCAACAACAGGCGCTCGATGCAAAGTCATACGTATGTTCTGAATCGGCTCCCTGCATTGACTACAAGGTGCATTTGATCGATCATTGTTATTCGTGCATGATTCATGTGCTAGAATAGGAGGATCACGTTGACAGTTGCATTTTCTCTTGAACATAACTTTTCCAACTTTCAAAATGCAATTACAGAAGGTACAAACTGCCTCTTCTTCTGGCATCTCCACCTCAAGCTCTGCTTGACCAACAATTTTATTATCTACTCAGAGCTCACCATGTATGTTGAAAATGTAATTCACAGTTAAAGAGGGGCTCTTTAAAGTTAGAAAAATCTAAAGTAGTTTAGGTGCATTGTGTCACTTAAAAATTTAGCAAATTATCTTGTACTAGTAAGGGTTCTAGAATAATCCTAGAAATAATCTTGTACTTTAAACAGTTTAAAGTCCATAAAAAAATCTAATCTATGAAAATATCTAAAAATCTAGAGTGTTCTCTTGTACCTATAAATATGCATTTGTAAGCATTGTGTGAAATGAGGAAAGAAGAGAAATAAAAAAGTTCTTTGTAATATATAGTCTTTCTCTTAAGCATTTTTATAGGAGCTATGTACAGCTCCGTAGCTGTACGTATATCTCCAAAAATACACAATGCACCTCCAAAAATGAGTAATTCAAAGTATACTTCTGATGTGCCTCGACTCAAAATACTAAAAATTCCAACATGGTATCAGAGGAAGTTCGAAGCCTACCCCCTTGGTTTTTGATGTTTTTTAAAAAAATCTTGAGAATTGTTTCTCTTATCCAAGTATATTTTTAGAAAAATCAATTAAGTGAAAAAGGATTTGCACTCTGGTAAGTAGATTTTTTAAAAGGAAAAAGGAAAGAAAAGAAAATTTCTTAACAAGAGTTGAAAAAAAGAAAAGGCAAAAGACTCCGACGAGTCTCTAGATGAGGCAAAAGTTAAAAGAAAGATGAATTGGAGGCTAGCGAAAGCCTCCTGATAGAGAAAAATGGAAGAAGATGGATGGCTAGCAAGTACCCACTGGAAGAGCAAAGGAAAGAAGATCGGAGGCAAGCAAATACCTACTGATAGAGAAGAAAGAAAAAGGATCGAAAGCTACCAAAGCGCCTATCGATAAAGAGAAAAATGAAATAAGGTCGGAGGCTAGCAAGTGCCTACCATTAGAAAAGAAGAAGAAGAAGGAAGGTCGGGAAGCTAGCGAGTGCTTCATTGATGAGAGAATCTAGGTAAATGCCCGAGGTGAAATGAAATGGGGCAGCAATCCCAAAAGGTACAGAGCACAACAAAAGTGCAGCGGACGCACGAGAAAAGATAATGAGCAATACAAGAGAAAAATAAAAGAAGGGACCAAAGCAAGAGTCCAAAAAAATGGAAGGCGGCATTTTGTAAGTGAAGAGCATCGCAAATGTAATGTAGAGTTCAAAAATTGAAGGAAGAAAAACGAAGATGCAGCAATGTTGCAGCCTAGAGAAAGCAGAAATTTTCGGGCAAGCATACACCATCAAAAAAGGAGCATGAAGATGACAAAATTATCAGCATTACAATTATATTAAGAAAATGGAAATGGTGAATTAAGGGGGAGTGTTGAAAATTTAATTCACAATTAAAGATAGGCTCTTGATAATTCACAGTTAGAAAACTCTAAAGTGGTCTAGATACATTGTGCACTTAAAAATCAAGCAATTTATCTTGTATTAGTAAGGGTTCTAGAATAATCCTTGGAATAATCTTGTACTTGAAATAGTTTAAAGTTTATAGAAATATCTAGTCCATGGAAATATCTAAAAATATAGAATGTTCTCTTGTACCTATAAATATGCATTTGTAAGCATTGTGTGAGATGAAGAAAGAAGATAAATAAAAAATTCTTTGAAATATATAGTATTTCTCTTGAGCTTTTTAATTTAGAGGAGCTTTGTACGGTACATCTCCAAAAACACACAATGCATCACAAAAAATGAGTAATTCAAAGTATGCTTTTGCTGTGCCCCGACTAAAAATGCTAAAAATTCCAACACTGTATGGCTTTGTATCTAAACATAACTGAAATCAGAAGATACTGCTTTTCTGATTTTAGAATTAGAACTATATGGAGCGCTAAGTAGAATACATACAATATAACTAGTACAACACAACTTGGTTTGGTTCAGTTTTTCGCATTCTAGTTAATTTTCTTTTTTTCTTCTTCTGATAATATAAAAGCATAAATTACACTTCGATTCCCTAAAGCTAAGGCCTTGTTTCACTTTGATCTCTGTTCATACAAAATTTGCTCGTAAAAATTTTTAGGTTTACAATGTGTTTCCCTTTAGTCCAAAAGTGGACAGACATTAACAACATACTAACGAAGTTGGCACATGCTCCTACGTACATTTATGTCCTTAAAGTGTGTTTCACATTTCATTTCGGTCTCTCGCCTTAAAGTATTATTTACTTTAGTAAAAAAAAAGTACCAAAATTGTATAATTGTGTTTGATATTTATATGTTAACCAATAGCAATTTTCTCCGAGTGTAGTTGCTGACAACAATATTGTTTTTGTATCTAATCTTGTTGATATGAGTCAACGGTATTATGATTTATTATTACTAGTATTTTAGTTAATGGATTATGTTAAATTTCAAACACTATTCTTATATACGTACTCATGTGAGATATCCATGTGTGGTGCTAAATTTTGATTCATTTTAAAAATAACTATATTTAAATTTAAACTCACGAACGAACGAGGTACTTAAGTCTTAATCTGACAAAATATAGAGGTTATAGTTCAATATATATATATATATATATATATATGTAATGTGTAAGATGTTAATGTTTGTTAGTACGTACTTAATTTAGAGATCCAATCGGGAGTTTTTCTTTTTCTTTTTTTTTTTTTTGGGGGGGGGGGGGTGTAAGACCCATCGGGAGTTAGAAGAGGCATAACTTGGGGGTAAGAGATCAAACATTCAATGGGTATATAATTAAGTGATTTATTAACGAGGTTGTCACTTCCATTCCCTATCAAATACGAAATATAATATTTCTAAAAGAAGAGGTTTTAGATCTTCCTTTCAAAACAAAAGGGAAAATTAGACATGAGTAAACACCAACCAAATCACAGTGGCCATTAATTGTGTTATTAATTTGGTTCTAACATTTTTTCGCATAGACAAAATAGGACCGGCTTCTCTCCGTTACCCCTAACCGATTTCCCTCGATGGTAGGCTAGCTTGATGATTGACATGTGTCATATTAATTTGTGAATGATGAAGATTTTATCAGCCTATTAAGAAACCCAAATACCGAAAGTGAATTTCCTACGTAATTAAGCTCAAAGTGACTCCCTGAGCATTATTAACTGCTCAGAGGGAAATATAAACTTTATTTTCTTAGAACTAGCAACATTTAAAATAACTTAAGAGTTATATATGTGCTTCAAATACCATTACCGTTTTGTCCGCTGGGAGAACTTGTAGGTCTGGCAATAACTCTTGGTCCTTGGTCCTACAAAATATGAAAAAATTATATATTTAGGATTTTTTTTTCATTAAATAAGTAGTTGGTAAAACTGGTGGCATATTTGTTGGCATTGCATGCATTTTCCAGACGCTAAGATTCTATTATGAAACTTATTGACCTAGTTAGATATTTTATCATGTAATTAAGACAGTACTCCCATAGATATTCAAATAGTACACGATAAGATATTTTTCAGATTAATCGTATTAAAATGTGGCTCTTGATGTAAACGAAGGTAGATATTGTGATTTATGAACATATATTCAATGATTTTATTAACATAAATACTTTAGAACTGTGGGTGACTAACAAGTATAGACATAATAATGGGCCTAAACAATTAGTCAGCCCAAATTTTAAGAGGAGATTTGTAAAGTAGTAGAGTAAGCCCTTTTTTTTCTTTTACTATTAATCCTAATATAACATTTGTAACCCTAATTTTATGCCTGTAAATAGAAGATGGAAAGTTCATTATAGAAGGGAAGTGGAGAGAGGAACTATAAGCTAGAGGGAATGTTTTTAGTAAAGAGAAAGTGGTAACTTGTATTATCTTTCAATTACCTTTGAGCTAATGGATAAAATATATACATAAACAAATGATGTACTACTGGAATAGAATAAGTACTACCAGAGGGACCTACTGCACCCAAAATTTCTCGTCTCCTTTACCATTTTCATCTGTTACTCCATTGATTTTGCAGAACTCACCTTGCTTGTGGGGAGACTCAAATTTTTTGGCACCCACAAGAACAAATGGTAAATGTTGTGATATATAATCTAGATACTCTCATTAATACCTAGATATTGTAAAAGATATTATAGAAATGCGTTAAAACGTGGTTGGAAAAGAAAAACAAAGCATGTTATATATATGTTATTTGGTCCTGAGAATAAATATTGCCAAAAAAGGAGGATTGAACCGATTATATTTATATATATAATTATTATTTTTTTAAATATATATATATACTATTTTTCTTCTTACTCTAATAACCCTATTCAAACAAACACCAGCGCCGCCCATGACCCCTCAGCCCCTCACTGTTTTAATATGTTTGGAAATGAATTTTGTGAAAAATAGGTTCAATATGTGTAACTGGGCCATTGAAAAATAGGCTTAACATATATAATAAATAAATGAAAAATGAGCTGAACATGTGTAAAACATGGGCTAACAAACCTAAACAAAAAAAGCCCAAATCAATAGAAACCAGACGGTTCAAACTAGTCCAGTTTGGTCCCGTTTAGGCTGGTGTTTTAGTCCAGTCCGATTCCAAATATTGAAAGAATGATTCCACCAGTTCGATCTGGTCCAGTCACCCAATAGTGCAGACCCTTGAGCACTTCGTGTTTATTAATTTATTGTTACAAAATGAGTGATGCTTCAATGAACTGAACATATTCTTTCAAAAACTGTTAGATCTGCGAAACAATTATATTGCACATAGGCTTCATTGTTAGGAATGAGTGAACTAAACAGATTAGATTGCACAGAGGCTTAATTGTCGGGAATGATTTAATGAGTATAGCGTCAATAAAGACTAACTAAATTATTACACCCAAGTAAAATTTAGGCATTAAGAACATCTACAATTGGTCGTATAAATAGGAGAAATAGAATATATTTATCTTATGAGAGTACATAATGGCTAAGGAATGAATGATAAAATAATATTCTATAATATAAGTGGGATTAGTGAAATGGTAAGTACTTTTTATCATATATTACGGTAGGTACTTATACAAATTAATACATTTTTAGAGTTCGAGCAGATGATTTAATATTTTAATTATATTGACATAATATTAAATAGACTAACTATTCAATTTGAGAATTTTTTTTTAAAATAAAACTATTTATTTTTATTTTTTAAATAAATAATAAATTACACCACACTATTATTTATCGCATATTAACAAGAACTTCAAGTACTTGTCATATTAATCAACGTATATGTAGAATATTACTTTTAAATATAATAAAAATGTATAAATTTAAACAAATACCTACAATAAACTATAGTAAAAAATACCTACCATCTTAATACTAACATAAATGTATAATAAAATTAAATTTGACTAAATTTTTTAATATACACTAATTAAATTAACTTAGAAAGGTACATGTAATTAGTTGGCGTTTCATACCCAACCGCTAAACACTTCAGTCGCCCAAGAAAGTAATAAATGGCATAAAATTAAATTCTAGGAATTCCGACATACAATTAAATGAGCTTAGTGCGGTCTGAAGAAGTTGTACGTAGCTACTGATGGTCCATGGAGTTAAATCTCCTAAAGTAAGAGCATTTTTAATATAAAAATAAATTAGATATTTTTTGTTTATGAATATGTAAATATGTCTTTAATTTTTTATGTGTTAAAAAAAAGTTTTTTGATAGACAAGTTTTATAAAAACTTTTTTCAATAAAATTGTTCAAGAGATTGTCTATTAATAAATTTATAAATTAATAATTTATAAATTTATTTGCCACAGCATCTTTATGGTCATTATAGATAGTTGCATTGAATAACATTTTATTTGCTCATTATCCATCAATCTTATATAACATCTCATTTTTATCCAATTTATGATTGAATTGAAAAAACTCTAAAGCGCAGCTTACCAGCCCAAACGCTTAAGTGATTAGTGTTTTGGACCCATACACTATATACTTATGCGTATATTTTGGTCACTATTATTTAAGCAAAAAAAAAAAATAAGGTAAATATATTTTACTTATTATATCACTATAAATTTTCTAATAAAAATGATAGATAACTCACATTTTGCTGACTTAGTATCGTTATCCGGGGAAGATTGCAATCAAATGAAGCTCTTGTAGATGATTTAAAAATCGGAACATCCACCTATACAAAAACATGAAAGTTTTATTTTTAATAATAACTTAAAACAATTGTAGCAACTTTTTTCATAATTGAAACTGTTTATTTTATTTTTTAAAATAATATAGAGTATTTACTCTGGTGTGTGCATGCATATCATAATAAGTTATGCCACGCTATTGTTTACCATAAATTAGCAAAAATATCAATTGTTTGTCATATTAATCATCGTATATATAATGAATACAACAATATTTGACGAATCGTTACCCCAAAGTACAACATAAATGTACAAAATTAGATAAGTATTTATCATAACCTATGTTAGAAAGTATTTATCATTCCGCTCCTCATATTATAAATAATAAATATGTATATATATATATATATATATATATTACAGATAGTATTACACAACATAAAAACATTTACAAATATTATAAATTATATATATATATATGTGTGTAGTACATGTCTCATGCGGACCAGTTCCTACAAACTGGGACCTTTAGCGACGATTTTCCGGCCCTAATACATTAGAGATATGTAGCAATGAAAAACCGTCGTTAAAGGACCAGTCTATACAGACCAGTCCGCATGAGAAATTTTTTGTACATATATACAATATTTAAAAATCAACTACTAATTACCAAAAATGTGGTTCTTAATGTAAAAGATGGTAGATATTGTGATTCACGAACATGTATTTTGTGACTTTATTAACATCGGTACTTTAGAAGAAATGGTAGATATTGTAAGAGATATTATAGAAACTTGAACCAAATAATAAATTATAAGTGGTTTCGTTAGGCCACATATCGGTTACTCTTAGCAGTTAATTTTGTTAAAAAAAATAAATTAGATGCAAGTTTGTGAGTTCGGTGCTTTTTTATAGGGTGGTGTTATTTACACCCCCTATATGTGTCACAAACACTTTCTTTGTTACAAACATTTCTTAAAGATAAATTTTTAATCACTAACACTCCCTAAGACTCGCTTGATGAGAGGTGAGTGTATATGCACACACTCGCCCCACTTGATGAGAGTTTGTTTGTAATAGCTCACCTAATATCAATTAATAGATTACTAGAGTGTTTTTTTAAATAAGGCACGCCTAATGAGAAGTGAGTGTACTTACATAAACTCAGCTTACATGAGGAGAGTGTGTTGATGAACACTCACCTAACATCAGGCAATGGAAGGAGTGTTTGTAACAAATAAGGTGGTGTTAAAATGTATTTTTAGTTAAATTTTGGAAGAAGGTGTTTGTGACAGAGTTGGAAGGTATAAATAATACCACCCTTTTTATATGCAGTCTAATGACTTAATTTTGAAAGTTTACAGTCTATATATTAATATTATTATTGTAATTCACAAAATACTATATTATTACTGTAACTCATACGTGTTGCATGTTGTTGTATTAATTTGCAGATAATTATTTTGATCAAATTAATTGCTATCTAAATATGTCCTAGATTTTAATGTAAGACATGCACACTGGCCAAATACAAAGATGTTATTATGAATTTCAGTTATTTATAATTTACACCCTTAATGTTTGACGACATTTGTATTTTTATCGATAAAGTTTATTGTGTATCATGTACAACTTTAAATTTGCTGCATTTTCACTTTAGTCCAAAACCTAACCTAACATTAATTTTTGGATGGAAAATGCTACATGTCATTTTGATTATGAAGCCATGTCAACTAGATATGGCATTTTCTGTCTGAAAAGCAAACAACACATTGTCAGGAATGAATGATTCAACGAGCAAATATAGCATCAATATAGACTAAATAAATTGTTACTTCCAAGTAAAGTTTAGGCATTAAGAATATCTACAATTGGTAGCATAAGTAGGATAATTAGAATATATTTATCTTACACAAGCACGTAATGGCTAAGAACTGAAGAATAAAATAATATTCCGTAATGTAAAGTATTTGATAAAATTAAATTTGGCCAAATTTCTTAGTATACACTAATTAAATTAACGTTAGGATGGGTATGTGTAATTAGTTGGCATCGCAGAGCCAACCACTAAACACATCAGCGGCCCAAGAAAGTAATACATAGAATAAAATTAAATTCTAGGAATTCAGACATGCAATTAAATGAGGTTGGTGTGGTCTAAAAAGGGTTTTTGCAATTGCTGACCGTCCATGAGGTTAAATCTCTTGTAGTAAAGCGTGGCTCAAAAAGCCCAAAGACTTAATTTATTAGTGTTTTGAACCCATACACTATATTCTTATGCGTATGGTATAGTTTGGTTCCCGTTATTTAAGTATAAAAGAAATAGGGTAAATATATCTTACTTATTAAATTATTGCGGATTTTCTAATAAAAATAACAGAAAACTAACATTTTGCTGACTTTGTATCGTTGTCCATTGGGTAGGATCCCTATCAAATAAAGAGTAACTGAAATTTTTTTGAATGCTAGTTGTAGGTTTAATTTTTTTTTTGGCAAGTTTAGCTAAATATATTTATAAATTGAACAACCATATGCCAGCTTCTATAAGAAATAAAGTAAAAAGGGTACCGAGGAAAAAAAAGCTTCTCATATGGTAGAAATGGAAACACCAAGAGTTAATAAAACAGCAGCACAGACGATATATATTATAAAACACTATTTTTGATCAAAACATTTTTCAAAAAGCATAAGAATTTAATGGCTAAAAATAAATATGTTATAGTGTGCATTAGTTATACGCCCTTAGATGAGTTTTTAATTACAGTATCCATCAAGATGTAAATCAAAATTATGTTTAAACACTCACACCAATGATAGAGATGAAACTCTATCTATAATTCGTCAACTAAAAATTTTTGTTAAATAAAATAAAAAATTCAAAATTCTAATTTTAAAGTACCAGTGAAGTTATTCAATTACGTTAATAAGATATTTTATCATGACTATAGATTAATGTTTGTTTACTTAAAAAAAATTATTGAGCTTATTAATATTTTTTATAGGCACGGTTTACACTTTAATGTTATAATTAATTGAATAAATTCAATTAGCCTATTCTAGGCATGCAACCTATTTGTCAATTACTGTACATCATCTCAATTTTTAAATTAAAGAAACATTGATTCCCAATTATTGAGAATAACCGGTATAGATATTATATATAAAGAATTTACAAAAGATGAATCTTATTGAGTCTCTCAAATTTTATCTCTATACTTGACATCTTAGAACAAAATTATGAATCACATTGAAAATTTCGTAATACAAGGAACTAATAATTTTTAAATTCATTATACGTGATTAATTAAGTTATTTTATTAAATAAGGGATAAGAATAGAATTTGAAGCATGAACTTTTATAACTTGTAACAAATATTTCAGAATAATAAATAGCACAAAATTAAAAATTATATTGAAAATATTTTAATCCAACCCATAATAATAATTTTTATATTTCATTTTTACAAAAGTATTTTAATACAATAAATACATAATTTTTATAATAACAATGACAAAACTTGAATTAATTCTAGTTTTGAGTAAACCTAGTGAAACAATACGTGACACGATTATACTACACTAATCCATACAGAATTCTAAGTTAGTGAATTGAGTCTTAATAATTTCGGGTTATATCACTTTCAGGTCATAAAAAAGGTAATGGGATAAAAGAGCCCTTACGTAATTATATCGAAAGCAAGAACACTTTACTTTTCCATTAGCCTTAAAATAAAGACGCTCCTTTTTCTTTACTTAAAAACGACCCAAATACTCTTCCTCCATTTTTCCAAAAAAATTTCTCTCTAAATAACAAATTTAATCACCATGGCTGTTGCGACCATGCGGCGACCATAGTGGAGTATGGGCAGTGTTTGAAAAATAATAGTAAAAAATAAAAGGTACGTATATCATTGAACATTCACAAAAAGGAATGTATTATCTTAATTAGTAGGTAAAGACTAAAAAAAAAATTATGTATGGCTAAAATAAGTTCTAGAGAAAATCCTTATCTAGTATAAAATTGAAGGAAGTGCTGTCCTTTTTCCGGACACAAGTTTGAGAAATGATGATATTGAATGATGATATTCTCCAACATAAATTAGCATTATTATTTGTAATTATTAAAGCTTAGAATTATTCTTCTTTTCCTTTATTATATTTCTCCTTGTCTCCTCCTTTCTTCCTCATTTTAGGCTTCTTGTTTCCTTCTTTACTTGTATATATATTCATGTCAATTCCATTGTAAATGTATGAAAAGATTGTAACAATGTAATCCATTATGGAATTCTTGCTCATTATAATTTCTCTATTAGGTCTTGTGTTGTATAATTTAACATGGTATCAGAGGACAACCTCGCCACTAGCCACCACGACCTCGCCACCAACCACCAGCCACCACACAACCTCGCCACCAAGCCACCACACCTATCACCATTATCAAACAAATCAAATACGCCTCTAAACACTACTCGAATCAGACTTTACGCAGCAAACCTGTTCAAATAAAACCACGTCCAAATAATTATTATTGAAGCATTCAGCCTGGCTGGCAAGACCATCAGGTAACCACAGCTTAGTGCAAGGTTCGATTACTAATAGCATTTTATTTTTCCTCTATTTCCTTACAAACTGCAACTGCCACATCATTGACACACAAGCGCCACGTGTCAGCCAAGCGCACATGACATCCAGTCAGTGCCACGTGGCATCCAGTCAGCGCCACGTGCCCGCCACGTGACATCCAGTCAGCGCCACGTGTTGACATCCAGTCATGGCATCCAGTCAGCGCCACGTGGCATCCAGTCAGCGCCACGTGAACATCCAGTCAGCGCACGTGGCACCCAGTCAGTGTCCGCCACGTGACATCCAGTCAGCGCCACGTGGCATCCAGTCAGCGCCACGTGTCCGCCACGTGACATCCAGTCAGCGCCACGTGTCAGTCACGTGTCAGCCACGTCAGCGGTTAACGCCGTTTGCTTGCCGTCAGAATTGACGGAATATTCCAGACACCGTCAGATATATTTACAATTTCACCCCTGTACTTTCTGATATTTCTATTCTAGCCCCTAAACCTTCTTATTTTCCTATTCTAACATCAAGAGCCGTTGATCTCATTGCACCACTCATCCACTCGTTCAACTTCCCGATTCTCTCCTCCGTCAATTCCATTTCCTCAGTCATACCATATAATCCATACCATAACCGACAACCCGCAAATTCCGTAAACTCCAGACCCTCGCCATCATCAAATGCCGACATCTTTTTGCTTCGACCTCGAAATTCGAAATTCAAATTTCGAGATTTTAACCCTTTCACCAGCTGCCATTAAAATCAAAACACACCATCCTCACTGCAAATCACCCAATAGCACCATCCTCACTGCAAATCTCCCATTCAAATCCAATACAAACAGCCATGTCGATCAGCATCCGCCAGCGAGGTACTCCATGTCCTGCCTGCTTTTTCGCCGCAGAGCTTGTCCTCCTTCTTGTGAATCAGTTAAAATCTTTCCAAATGCGTATCATCGTCGAGATTATCACACAATCTTTTCCGTTTTCGGGGTAAAAAGTGTTGAATTCTTTTTACAACACGTACCGGATCACAAACATCGTGAAACTTCGATTCGTTTCTATTTGAAGCTAAGGCAAGAATCCTAAATCCTGCTTGGATGCGCTGCCCTCCTTACCTCTCTTGATCATTAAAGCTTGAGGCTCTGCAGTCACGAATGATTTAGGCGTTGGAGGCTTGGACAGCGAGTCTCCCAGGGTTAATCCGTCATTTTCCTTTGTCCCTCCTGCAAGTTCCTCAAGGGCCAATCGGTTTACACTTTGCTCACCCACCAGGCTTTCGCTTCTCCATCCGGCTCTGGTCGAACCGTTCGAAAAACTAGAAATAAGGTCATAGCCTACCCATTCCTTTAGGCACCTGGCAACCCTCCTGCAAGTTCCTCAAGGGCCAATCCATCCGACTCCCTTGCTCACTCCTTCGCTATCATCACCCATATCTCCACCTGGCTCCTTTAAAAGTTCCTCAAGGGCCAATCCATCTGACTCCCTTGCTCTCCTTCGCTTCTCCATCCGGCTCCTTTATTCCGACCTGGCTCCTTTAAGCAAGTTCAAGGGCCAATATCCGATATATCTGGCCCCTCAGAAGAATCCTCTAGAAACCCAGGAAGATTTGTTGGAGCATCCTCACTAAATTTTTTAAAGCTCCTTTCATCAAATATCCATCTACTATACCGTGAATCTTTCAGAACACGGGGATCCTCTGACAGCAGTGAAAATTTCGATATGCCGGCATATCCGACTCTGTCATTACCAAGTTGCTTTGGAAAAGGGGTCTCCTCAAATTAGTTCTGTTAATTAGGTTGCCGGATTAATGACTCCGGATTGGACTACCTTAAATAAGGAGATAAGAATAGTTTGATACATGATTCGCTCTATAACTTGTAACACTGATATCTTGAATTTAGGTGCAGATGATTCTCAAGAAACAATCTCAATAAATAACCAACAAAACCTCTATATCGAAACTTCAGTTTATCTCTCTAAAAAAAACCAAAGAAAATCATTGACTACTAGCACCACTACTACTCTTGTAACAAATTCGTTGTGTTTGAACAAAGTTGATTTCTGAGAGCAGAAAAAGCTCATGAATGGTTTTTTTTTTAATTGAAAAAAATAAAATAAAAAAAAGTTTGTATGGCTATCTAGTTCAATCTCTTCAATTTAGATTGATTTTTTTCGCTGCAAAGTATTCTGATTCAATTTCTTGTTATTTATACGTAATTCAGAATCAAGTTTTTTCTATCATAATTCTAGACCGGACCAATTTCCGTAAATTTACTTCAATCATCGAACATGTCAAAAAAAAAAAAAAAAAAAAAAAAAAAAAACCAAACAAAATACGAAAACATGCAACTAAGCCTTTTTTTTTGGCTCGTATCTCAAACGCTTCGGAAACCCGCATAAAAGCCTCCTTCAGCTTGCCCGTGTTAAAGTATATCTAAGCACATGCCTCCATGCTCCTGCACAACCATGCCTCCATATTAATTCGCTTCCGTATTCATAAATCCGTCTTGACGAGTCTTTAATTTCTTTAATTACGTAATTATAAAAAAAGCTCATCGTGAATGTTCTAGACATGTCTAGTTTTCCAATTTGTTGGAGATCATCTCATGCTAAAAGGACGCTTTCAGGATTTGCTTTCCAAACTCAAGCTGACCGCCCATTGCGTTTGAAGGGGGGTGTTAGAAATGATGATATTGAATGATGATATTCTCCAACATAAATTAGCATTATTATTTGTAATTATTAAAGGCTTAGAATCGTATTCTTCTTTTCCTTTATTCCCTCCTCCATGTTTCATCCTCAATTTAGGCTTCTTGTTTCCTTCTTTACTTGTACATGTCAATTCCATTGAAAACGAAAAAATAATTTGTTCCACACAATCTTGAATCCATTATGAAAAAACTCTCTTGCTCTTATAATTTCTCTAAATCTTTGTTTCTAGAGTAGCAATGTTGGTGGCGCGAGTTATGGGAATGAATGATTCAACAAGGCAAGAAATCTCCATTAAGAAGGCAATTGAACAATGTCTTTATTTAGACTAGAATATATACAAACACGAGGATTTAGAGATGACAGAGAGAGTTTTTTAGTATAACAACTTAGTTTGATTTTAGCCATTATTTTGAGTATGCATTTATTGATATACTCAATATACATAGTAGTAGTAGTAGGATTTTGAGTAAAATACATATTTTTAACCAAAAAATAAAAAAATGGAGTACAAATTATTGGTATTCCTAATTAATTAATAATAAATATATTTACTTCGCTGCTGCTGCTGCTGCTGTCCGACTGGCACTGAACTTCCGTTGTCTTCAGCTGCTCTTCCTCCGTTTGGGTAACTGAGAGATGTATGCCCAACGACTACAATAATGGAATGAATTGTTATCTGGTTCTACCAGATATATATATATATATATATATATAATAGAATATATAGGCGTGTGAATTTATTCCAAATTAAGGGTCTGTGTCAAAAATAAAACAGTAGAATTGGGAATCTTCCAAGAACCATGCGCCCATGATGAAAAAAAAAAAAAAAAAAAAAAAAAAAAAACCGCGTCCTCCACTGTCCTTTTTTCTTCATTACTCTCTGTGTTCACCCAGTTACATATTCTTGTACAAAAATGCACTGGGAGGAAAAATTCTTATATTCTCATTTTTACCGATAAAGTATTTTAATACAATAAATACATCTTTTTTATAATAACAATGACAAAACTTGAATTAATTCTAGTGAGATTTGAGTAAACCTAGTGAAACAATACAATACGTGACACGATTACACTACACTAATCAGTACAGAATTCTAAGTTAGTGAATTGAGTCTTAACAATTTCGGATTATATCAGTTTCAAGTCGTCATAGTGGTGAAAAAGGCAATGGGTTAAAAGAGCCCCTACGTAATTATGTCGAAAGTTAGAACGTATGTTTCACTTTTTCATTTTAAAATAAAGGCACTCATTTTTCTTTACCTAAAATACTATTTTTCCATTTTTGAAAAAAGTAAAAGGTTGTAGACGTAAAAGTATCATTGAACATTCACAAAAAGAAATTTATTATCTTAACTCGTAGGTAACGACTGAAAGAAAAAAAATTATATATGGCTAAAATAAGTTCTAGAGAAAATCCTTCATCTAGTATAAAATAAGGAAGTGCATGTCCTTAATTAGTTTAATTATAGTTATAGAGGATACAGTTGCAACCCATTTTCTCACAGCAAAATGGGAATGATCGAGTGATTCAACAAGTATAGCAAGAACATAAGACTAACAGTCCGTTTAGTTGAATAAAGATGGAATTTTCTAGATATGATTTGTCAAAATAGAATAATGTTTTCTATCATAACTAGACACCAATCATAATAAGATTTTAAGTATAACAATTAGTTTAATTTTAGCCTTTATTTTGAATACAACAATAAGAGTTTGTTTTTTTCCGCGTGATTTTGAGATTTGGTAAATCACATGATTTATAGGAGTATTTGGTAAATCACATGATTTATATAATTTACGAGTGTTTTTTCGGAATAAGTCTCGATATTTTAAATTTTTTTCAAATTTTGAAATCCTATAAATTACATGATTTCAAAATCCGCTCAACATATTACGAAGTTTAAATTTGATCCATCTTTTTTTAATCCTATCTCTCCTCCATTATTGGTCACTAAGATTTATTCCCTCCAACTTAAATACATAAATGGATAAAAATCACACTTTAACTCAACTTACACTAGTATATTATGAAAATTTCTAATTTTTTTAAAAATGACACCTAAATTGAAAATCACAGATCTAAATCTTATGATTTAATTTGTCAAATCACATGATTTCAAAATTTTACTACAAGAACACAACCTAGTATAGAATAAGAAAGCGCGTGTCATTGGTTTGATTATAGTTACAAAAGGATGGCACTTACAACCCATTTTTTCACGGACAAAGGGAATGAGTAAGTGATTCAACAAGTATAGCAGGGATATAGAATAATTAAATTATTAGTGAAAGCAAAGAGCGAAAACTAACTTTTGGCGGACTTGTTGACGTTGTGCCTTGGGTAGATATGCCGCTCTTGTTCGACTGGCACTTATCTTCCACTGTCTTCTACTCCTGGTGTTCATCCTGTATGAAAAATACAAGTATGCGTACATGTATGCACAGCGAAAATAATATTGGATCTTGTAAAATTTGCCTTACGATACTCACATTTGTGTAGTGTTACTTGAACAACTACCACTATACCCACAGCTTCAAGTGCTCTACACGAGATGACAGCTGCCTTTAATTGTGTTGTGTATTCTGTGTGATTATTTAGGTCTAAAGACCTAAATATATATCATTAGGCTTGAAGGGCTTTGAAGTCCTAAGGCCCACTATGGGTGTCCCTGTTGGGTTAAACCAATAGGCCCAAAAACCAACATCTCGCACTCGCACGAAGTGGGCAAATAATCGCATTCTCCATTGCACCATTCTAGATCCCCCGTTGATACTTAGTAAATGAGCTGTGCGACCGCGAGCCACCTGAAAAAGAAATTTTGGAGTACTATGCCAAATTCACAAAGAACCAGCATAAAACACCCCCATAGCGTCTCATTTTACCCCTGGCCCATTTAGCTACATTCAAATTAAGCATCTCTAATCCTTCGGAATCACATCTCAGATCAATGCTTAAAGATCTTACGTTTTATTTTCACAGCTACGTAGCTACTCTCAGAAAGCGACATAACTTGGTACCAGTGATCATAAAACTTGAACGTGCTATCAAACAGTCATCCTTTCGCCCTCATATCACTTAGTTTATATTCAATTGCTTTCCCAACGATGTCCCTTTAGGCCGCATCAGTCTTAGACAGAGGATACACACATCAAAGTAGCATACACTGAACTTCCTCTTCATGATACAGTCAAAAGTCACGTAGGGCAAAAATAGTAGAGGATCATACATATTGTATTAATCCATAAGGACTCACACAGTTCAGAAATAGGGATCATTCTTTCACTTCCTTATATAGGTCGCCAAGCATATGTAGTATGACTTACATGTTACGGTGGAGTTCTCTTTCAATAAAAAGCGTATGACACTACCAAACACCGTACGGATCTTAGTTCAGTCGCTGTCAAGCGCTTAACCCAAAAAATCTACTTGCCCACTCGTCTCAACGCCTAGTTAAAATTTCTCATCCGGCTATTCACATGTTATATATGGATAGTGGGGTATCCATATTCAATCTTCGAAAAAATCTATCTTGGCCCTTCCAAGTCGACACTTCAATCAATGTCAGCTCAGCTCACTATCACAGCGACATAAGCTTGAAGTGTCTCATCTTTGCTCGTCTTCTAGGCGCCAAAGGCGATCACTCGTGTGAGAGAGTCGATATATACCTGTTGACATACTTATACCATGATATCCCAACCATGGATAAAGTGTGTGCTAGAAGTTATATTAAAACAATAACATAAGAGCAATAAATTTCAAAAATTTATTAATAATAATATCAATGACATCAAATATCCTATATAGTCAGGAAGTAAACAATCACAACCTACGTAACCCTAGACTCCTAACATGAGCCTAGTAAACGTCTCTAACTATAGGCTTAGTCAAGGGGTATGTAACCATGCGACTAGTAGAAATATGCTTAAAGACCACCTCCTTTTGCGCAACCATGTCACGAAGAAAATGGTTAGGTTCCCTTATAACCTACTGACAAGACCAACTACATAACAAATGTCGGGTCGCGTACACATCATTACATACATCAGGCTAGCAATAGCGTTAGCATACGGAAGACGAGCCATCTTTTCCTTCTCATCAGGAGTCTTAGACACATATCCAGACTTAAGGTATTACCCTTCTCAACAAGTGTCAATGGGTTTATAAGATTGTATCTGAAAACGTTTAAGTACATTTCTTATATAAGTCTCTTGAGACAAATCAAGAAATTTTCTTGATCGATCTCTTAGGATCTTAACTCCTAGCAAATAGCTTACCTCGCCCATGTCTTTCATTTCAAAATTTAAAGACAACCACGTTTGTATGACGACAATCAACTCTTTGTTATTTTCAGCTAATAGTATGTCGTCTACATATAAAGAAAGGATCAAGAAACTATTCCCAGAACGTTTAACGTACACCCAGTGGTCCTCCTCGATCATCGTAAACCTATTTGAAGAAATGGCTCGATGGAATCTCAGGTACCATTGTCTAGATGACTATTTCAACCCATAAATGGATTGTTTAAGCTTGCAAACTTTGCGCTATTTTTCGCTAGCTATAAAACCAACAGGTTGATCCATATAGATTTTCTCATCTAGTTCTCCATTAAGAAATGCAGTTTTAACGTCCATCAGAAAAAATTCTAAATTCATATGAGCGACAATAGCTAAAATGAGACAGATTAAGGCAAACCTCACTACCGGTGAGAAGGTTTCCTCATAGTCAACGCCTTCCTTCTGGGTTTAGCCTTTCGCCACAAGGCGAACTTTATATCTATCAATGGAACAATATGCTTTGCGTTTGACTTTTAGAACCCATTTGTTTTCTATAGTCTTTCGCCTTGGCAAAAGATCTACCAAGTCCCAGATATTATTCTTCCTCATAAACTCCATCTTATCAATCATTGCAATTTTCCATTCAGCCAAAGCAGGGGATGTGATAGCCTCCTAATAATTTCTAGGCTCATCTACATCTTGCAGAGTACACATGAAAGCTGCCCCCTCAATCTCAAAATGACGACATGCGATACTTTCACAATTGCTGCTACGCAAGTGTGGACTTTTAGAATCAGTCTCTAATAGAGAGACATTCCCACTAGGAAGCGAGTTGCTTTCAACATTCTCATTCAAATTTAAAACGCCTTCGTTCGATTCGACCATTTCAAACAACTTAATGTTTCTGTCCACATCCCCTCTCTTGGAGAATTCTTTTTTTAGGAAATCCACATCTCGTGCTCAATCTTAAAAATAGTTCCATCGTCTTGTTCACCAAGTATCACATATCCTTTAGATTCCTCAGAATATCTAATGAATATGCACTTATGCTCCCTAGGACTTAGTTTTCCATGCGAATGAGAACTAGTGTGAACATATTTCGCCGTGCCCCATGGGCGCAAATGGCTTAAGTCAAACTTCCTGCCCGTCCACAGTTCATAAGGCGTTGATGAAACAGATTTAGAAGACACACGGTTGAGGATGTAGGCAGCATCTAAGATAGCATTCCCCCTGAAAGATATTGGGAGGTTAATTTGCGCCATCATCGATCTAACCATATCCAAAAGGGTTCTATTACTTCTCTCCGTTACACCATTTTGTTGCGGAGTATATAGAATAATTAACAGCCTCTGGATTCCTTTTCATCACATAGCTATTTAAATAGCGTAGATAAATACTCACGTCCACGATCAGTACGGAAAGCCTTAATGGTCCTCCCACTTTGATTCTCAACCAACCTCATAAAATGTTTAAATCAATCAAATGCCTTAGATTTATGGGAGATCAAATATACATAACCGTAACGTGTATTATCATATATAAATGTGATGAAATAGTTAGCACCTTGCCTTCACACTGAATGGACCACAAATGTCTAAATGTACTAATTGCAAAGGAAAAGATGCTCTGGTGGCTTTTTCAAACGGTTTTCTAGTTGACTTTCTTACTAAGCAATGCTCACAATTAGGCAAACTAACTTTAGCGAGCTGACCTAATAAGCCCTCTCTAGCTAATCGATTCATTTTGTCCTGACTTATATGACCAAGTCTAACATGCTAAATTGTAAAATTATCAGCAGAAGTCAAAAAAGAAATAGAATTACTATTACTGGAATAACAAATATCCAAAACAAATAATCCATCCGAAATAAAACCACTACTATAAAAAATTGTTCCATTAAAAATGCTAACATTATTATTCTTGAAAACTACTCGAAATCATAGCCTAAGCAAAGTAAAAACTGATAAAAGATTCCGTCAAATATCAGGAGCAAACAATACATCATAGATTAATAGGTCGCGTCTACCGCGCATGCACAGCTTGTAGGTATCAATACCTAAAACTTGAACAGCTTATTCATTGCCCACATAAAGTACTTTGCTTTCTGTTGGTATCTGGCGGTACTTCACATATCCAACTCTGTGCCTCACGATATGTTCAGACGCTCCTAAATCCACAATCCAATTATAAGAATGATGAGCCACCATAACATGACTTGTTACATAAACAAAAGGACAATTAGAACTTAAGAGTACCTTCTTCGATTCAGTGCAGTCACGAGCGAAATGACCTTCCTTGCAACAGTTAAAGCATGCTTTGCCGGTGTTGCCCTTCTTACCACCACGCTTGCCCCGCTTGCGTTTGGTAGAGTTTGCCTTCTTAGGAGCTGGTTCATCATCGTTCCTCTTCCCATTGTTCTGGTTCTTGCGCTTAGACCCAGATGCCTTGCGCGAACCAGAGTGAACTATAAGAGAGGAATTATTAACTTTACCAGCTTCCAAGTGCTCAGCCTCTAATTCCAAATGACGCGCTAGATCATCAAAAGTTTTGATGTTTTCATTGTGCGTCATATTGACTCTCATATGTTCCCACAAATCAGGTAGAGAATGAATCCCAGCTTAAACCTACTACTTATCGCTCAAATTGTTCCTATCTGCCTTGAGCTCGCAAATCATAGTCGACATTTGTCTAAGATGTTGCTTCATCGGGGTGTTAGAGCGCATCTTATATGAGTCAAACTTCAAAATCAATGCGCGCAATCTAATAACTGAAGTGGAACCAAGCTTAGCTTTTCTTGAGCAGTCTTATAGTCCTTGAACGCGCTGATCAAGTCATTGTGCATGCTACTAAGTATAACAAAGGGCGCACAACGATCCTTCTTGACCCACTGAGTGTAGTTCTCTTGATCATGCCGATGTTAGGCACCATTGCCATCCTCCGGTGGTGGAGTCAAGGACTGGGTCAAGGTTTTCAAAACCTCTTACTCATTAAGGAGATATTGGATCTTACGGTACCAAATATCATAATTGTCACCATCCAATTTCTCTCATTTGTTCAAGTCAGCAACAATCCTCTTAAAAGCCATTTAATTATGTGCAAAAAATAAGGATATTTAATAAGGACATTATTATTAGCACAACACGTCAAATTTTTGCAGCACAAATCTTAAATAAAATTTAATAGTTCAAAGATGACACGAGATTGAAAGATCTCTACGCTCAAAATCATCTCACCCATCAAATGATATTATTAAACTTTAAATTTAAATTATGCGCAAAATTGCATAGGAGCTCTGAGCTACCACTACACTCCCACTATACTACAATACTGAATTATATGCATAGTTATATATATAGCAGGTAAAACATGTAACACATTGATATATAATAGCGAAATTATATCAAAAAAAATTGCATGGTACCATAATAACAAAAAAAAAAACACACTTGACAGTGCAAAAAAAAATACATTGCTCGAAAAACTGCTGAAAAAACAGAAAACACCAATAGATTAAGTGTTTTTTTTTAAAATAATAGTAACGGTTTTTTTTTTTATAGCAACGGACTGGTTTTTTTTTTAAGCACTGAAACCTTTTTTTTTTCAAGAATTTTTTTTTTTTTTAAATAAACATAAACTTTTTTTTTCTTCAAGCAAAAAGCTATTTTTCTCTTTTTCAAAAAATAGAAACACTTGTTTTTTTTTTAAAGCTAAATCTTGTTTATATTTTCAAAAAACAGAAACCTTTTTTTTTTCAAGCAAAAACTATTTTTTTTTAAAAAAAAAAAAACAGAAAACCTTTCGAAAAAAAATATGTATACAAAACACATATGGATCTAAATATATAATGGCGAATCAGTGTATATGTGTATATTGGACTGCTTGCATACTAATATCATATATATAAATTTTATATAGCAGATCTATACATGCGAAAATCATATATACACATATACATGTGTGATTATGTACGAAGACCAATACATTCCCTCTTATAACAATGTAGGAAAAATACAAGTATGCGTACCTATATGTGCAGTAGAAATAATATTGGATCTTGTGAAATTGGCTTTATGATACTCACGTTTGTGTAGTGTTGTTCGAATAGCTACTACTATGCCCACAACTTCAAGTGCTCTCTACGAAGGAACCCTAGAATGTGCTTCAGAAGAGATGACGGCTGCCTCTAATTGTGTTGTGTATTGTGTGTGATTATTTAGGTCTAAAGACCTAAATATATATCATTAGGCTTAAAGGGGTTTGAAACCTAAAGTTCCACTATGAGTGTTCCCTATTGGGTTAAAGGACCAACAACCCAAAAACCAACACTTCCTCCATTTGAGTGACTGAGAGAAGTATGTACGCCCAACGATTGCAATAATGGAATGGAATGAATGAATTGTTATATATGGTTCTATTAGATATATAAATAGATAGAAATCGCGTCCTCGCTGTCTTATTTATTTATTTTTATTATTATTGCTCTTTATGTTCACGCAGTTACATTAACTTTTACTTTAATGATCTCGTAAAAAAGTAGGAGAAAAATTTCGTACATACACATTTTTATCAACGATCTAAGATAAAGTATTTTAATACACCGTTTACCACCATAAACAAAAGTTATAAGTATAAAAATTGAATTCATTCCATTGATATTTGAGTAGCTTCACAGTTTCGAGTCATATCAGTGCCAACTCGATAAGACGCGATAGTTAATAGGTCGGTATCAATTAATATCCGTTAACCCATTATCTTCTGCTAAGACCCATTAATTATATAGTTAGTTGTGTAATATTATACATTTATACATATTGTTTCTAATCTGTAATTTAAATAATATTACGTTCATGCATTTGTTAATTGTATAATTTAACTGGTCTAAATTGCTTTGGCAATGGCTTAACATTTTAATCTATATTAAACTCAAAATAATTTGTTGTATTTAACGGGTAATAATGGGTCATATTGATAATTCATTAAAATAATGAATTGAGTTTACATATACATAGATAGAGACGTGACATGTATTATGGTTACTTTGTTATATTATTTAATGTCATTTTATTTATGTTTAAAAAAAGAGGATTTAGTGGGTAACTTTTTAATTTTGATTATCATTCATATTGTTGATCTAGAAAAATAGTGCCTAATTTTGATTATCGTTCATATTGTTGATGTAGAAAAATAGTATTTTTATTATCATTATACGAGCTATAGCCTATAGACTCGTGCGATGCACGGACGAAGTCAAAATGATGTTAGGGAAAATACATAAGTATTGACATGCTATAATTTAATTTTGTACATTTTGAGTGACTCTAGTATTTTTACGTTTACTATTTAAATTTTAAACGCAATTAACGATTAAGAACGAAAGGTGTGTAAACTGTTATGAGGCTTAATAAATAGCTAGGTTGTATCCCAAAGAAAGAGATCTACATCTTCATTGGAAACTTTCCAAAGCAAAATAGTGGGGAGGGTGTATTATACTTGAATGTCATTGGAAACTTCCCAAAGTAAAATGAATTAATTCATTTTATTTATATTTAGAAAAAACGGATTTAGTGGGTAACTTTTTAAGTCTGATCATCATTCATATTGTTGTTGTAGAAAAATGGTTACTTAATTCCGAATATCATTCACATTGTTGATGTAGAAAAATAGTACTTTTATTATCTTTATACGAGTTATAGCCTACAGGCTATGATGTGATCGAGGGGAAAATACAAAAGTATTAACATGCTATAATTTAATTTTTGTATATTTTGAGTCAGTCTAGTATTTTTCTTTTTAAAATACGTTTTCTATTTAAAATTTTAATACTTTACTTTGTCTTATTCACTACTTTTTCCATGTGAATAAAGTTATTAGCTTCTCCTTTTATTTTCAGCACTCGTTACAGGAGAGAAAATAAAAGACAAATGGAGTTTCTTTTGTCATCTATGTAATAGATGGGAATGTAATACTCCTGATTTTTGAAATTTTTATTTATTAAATATTAAACATGGAGATACTCGTGATACATGTGCACATGTTATTTTTAAGCACGCATAATAACATAAGTTTAATATGGAATAGAAAAATTAAACCGTAAATTATTGTTAATTCAATGATAAAGTATCTTTATTCTGAACTTAAATATTACGCATTCGAATGTTGTCGGTTACCTTTTTAAATAAAAGAATAATTATATGGCAAAAGAGTGGGGACAATACTAGTGCATGCCATAGGCAAAATGGGGTGCAAAACTTCCCAGAAATTAAGCCCTCAAAAGAAAAAGGTTTTAAAGGTGGAGCCAGGGGAATAATGGCAAGGAAATTAGAAGGAAGATGAGGGGAAATTAACTACATTATTATTAATTTTTTATTTTTTTTAAAAACGTAAATTATTTTTAACTTGAGTTTTAAAGAATCATTTTAGGAAAAAGGAATATATAATCATGGTGGATAAATAACAAAAAATGCATTTCAATCCAAAGATTAAAAATCATCTTAACACACATTAATTAAAGGACACGTGTTAAGCTCGCATTAAAATATAACATTTTACTTATATTTATATATGATATGATATGATATGATATGATGGATTGAAAGAGTAAATTTATTATATTGGGTATATTAATTTAAATAGTAAATATTTTCGAAAATAGATATGTTGATTATTCATATGAAATTGGATAGAGAGTGATATCATAATTTTAAACATACTTTTGTGATTTTTGTGTTTTCTAATAATTGTTTATATTAGTTCATTGTTTAGGCTATTATGTATGATAAGTTAAGATATATTATATTTTCAAATTATGGTTCCCAATTTGAAACTTGTTATTTGTATTTTAAATCTTGGATTTAGAATTTCAAAACCCCATTTTAATAGGGGTTTAAATTTTCATCGTTTTAGTCTTGTATGGGTACGACCATCTTGATACATTTTTTTTTGAAATATTAATTTCAACATAATTAATAGTCTAAAAATACAACAATTATATGCTAAATATATAATAGAATATTAATTTAAAACTTCTCATTGTAGGAGAGAATAAAAGATGAATGCGGTCCTTTGTCCCATCTATTTAATCGACAGAACAATAGAATTTGGAATCTTCTGTGAACCATGCGCCTACGATGAAATCTCGTCCTCACTGTTCTCCTTCCATTATTTATGTTCACAATCATATATTTTTCACTTTAATAATCTCATAAAATATTGGAAGAAAATTTTCTTATGTGATTACATTTTCACTAAAGATAAAGGGTAAGATAATTTTAAAACAAAATTGAACTAATTTAATTGAGATTTGAGTAAACCTGGCAAAATAATACGTGACACAATAATACAACATGATACCTTTGTGATAGAGTAAAAAAAATGAGTTGAGTTTCGGCTCATATCAATACCAACTCAACAAGACACGATAGTTAACAGGTTGACATCAATTAATATTCATTAACTCATTATTGTTAGATTTATATTTTTAATTGGTTGCATTTCGATGGTAAAAGAACATTTTTCATTATAATTGTTTGAGTCGAATTAAAGATTTGAAGATGTACAATTAACGAAAGCTCCCAGAATTTACCGAATGCGTCGCACATAATTCAGAACCTAAGGTAAATTGGTTATATGTTTTGATTTAAAATATAGGTTGTGGTTGAACATTAAATTCGAAATTAAAAACTTTTTGAGTCAAATTTATTTTTAAAGTATTTTATCGAATTTTGCCAAAATTTGAAAAGTTTTGTCGACACAAATTAATGAGAATATTTATTTTTTTCATATTGAATATGTTCCATAAAGTTACTTTTAAAATTTGAATCGAATTAATGTTCAAACTAATTTAATATGGTGAAATAAATTTTAAAAAAAATTAACTTAATTAAATAAAGAAAATGAAAGCAAAATTTTGAAAAGTCAAAGTTTTCATTTTAAAACCAACATGCCCAGCTCCATTGATTGATGTGCTCCATCTTCAATGGGCCAAGCCGACCTTTATACATTGCCACGTGTAAAGTTAAATCAAAGTAGGCAGCCCGAATTTGTGTGATAAACCGGTACACTTTTTTAAAGTAGGATTATGGTGATTTTGTTAACTTTGAATGTAATAAAATAATAATAAAATAATTTCTAAGGGTTTTACACTTTTTATTGCTAACTAATTAAATGAATGATCATCTGACCCTTTTAAAAAGTTAACAAATTTTATTAACAGTATTTGCCAATTTTTTTTATAATAACTGCGAGTAGGAATTTGTTGACACTCTAATAAAGAGGGTAAGGGTGAACTAACATTTGCTTAGTAAATGCAAAATAAAGATGTTGAGTAGATAGCCTACTTTAGCTCTCTAAATTTAAAGATGTTGTAAAAATTTATTTTTTAATATTTTAAATTTATTTTAAAAAGTTTTAATACTTTTCTATAAATATAACTCATTGTTTAAGGTAAAAAACACATGATTCTAAAAAAAAAATTAAAGTAAAAAATATCCAAACAATAAAATCAAATTTTGAGATATTACTTGATTTTGTTTACATAACATAAGAGATCCTATTTTTCTTCAAATTTAATAATTAGGATTTCAAATGTTCACAGTCTTGTGAGAGTATTTTCGGTTGCGATTGAAGACGGTGTGAGCGAAGTGACGAACTTGCGACAACAGAAATTGCAACTTAGAAATAGGCGACGGGTAAACTAGAAAAGTTGAAAGCGTTATGCCAAGCCAACTGTGCTTGGATTCTACGCTTAAGGGATTGATGGGGCTGTTGCATAAGTTGTGGGAAAGTAATTTTTGTAAGTCATCGAGCTTGTAATTCCGTTTTAATCATAGTGAAGTACTGTCGGTTAGACCCGAAGATAAGTCATACGCAAGTAGGGATACCTCGTTACTTCCTTGTATTGTGGAATGTTTTAGTAGTTGCTTGATTGATTTAATTGCTAGAAAATGCAACACAAGTTTCGATAGTAAAATCGAAAACTTAGGTTTTTAATTCTGCTTATCAAATTTTAAATTATTTTTAATAAAAACCCTAAAATCAACTTAGGCAAAAATTTGTTCAATCTTTGTGGTTGGTGCACTTTTAAATTTGTTCCATCTTTTCATCAAAAAAAATTAGCTTTATATTAAGATAAATTTCTCTCTTCTTGGCCTTAATCAATTCTTCACACAGCTAGTCATAGGCTGTTTGAAGATCAAGCTATTTTTCAACTTCTTTATCGGAAGTATCGTCTGACTTGTGAGATAAGTTTTAATCAACGTTCTCTTTTTCTTTAGAATTTGAAGACTCGTATGGCACATAACTAGCAACAAAAGGAACAAATTCTTTCTTCTTATGGGATTGCGAATCATCCTCATTATCACTAAGTGTAACATGCATGTCATGATTAGATTGATTTCCTTTCATAAGCTTGTTTTATTTAGTCACAAATTCCCAAACTTAATGACCTTTCTTATGACATTCAAAATAGTCATCACTCTTAGCACCATTATTCCTTTTACTGCTTTTTTGATCTTAGAATTTTTCTTTACAATTATATGTTCAGAAATGATTTCATTTAAATTATAAAAAGAATTAACTATAGAATTCTATGATGGTTTCACTATCTTTCATTGTAATTGTTTCAAATTCTAAAAATAAACATTGGATTTTAGAATTTTTGACAGTATTTGTGTGAGAATCAGCAAATGCGACTCCCGGGTCTCAATCCCGTGTTTGGGCGTCTGAAACATCGGAATGGATTCCATTATTCCATTTGCTTTTATGGGTTGATAATTCATAACAAGGTGTCTTTTTATCCTATTTCTAGATGCAAGAGGGTTCGTTTAGAGTCGCCAGTACGTTTTACGAGAAAACGGACAAAAGGAGTCGTGTAAGAGGAAAGGCTATGAACAAGCCTTCCTTTACACGTTTGTTTGCGAAACTAGGATTCTATAGGGTTCAAAAACTATGTTACGGATTGGGAAGGTCTTAAGCACCCGTTCCACCCTTTCGGTCTCTAGTGGTCTTTTATATGTTTATTTTATGTTGAAATAACTTGGATGCTTTTACTGACAGTCTACTACTTCCCGATTAAAAAAAAAACCTAATTTTGGAGAAAACTGAAAAATGGATGAAAACCTTTGTATTCCGAGATCCGATATTTTGTTTTGAAAGATATAAGATACAAATGATAAAGCCCTTTTATTTAAGAGACAGAGAGAGAGAGAGAGAGAGAGAGAGAGAGTTTCCCGTATTATTTCCTCACATAATGATGGTTTTCTCATGTTTTGGTTACTTTGAAAAAGTTCGAGTCTTGTATCGGGACTAATTTAATGTGGAATTAAAACTATTTGAGGGGAGTTTTATCAGGCACGTCACAGTCTGTGGAAAAGACAGGATATGCCGGATTTTAATTTCTAAGTAAGTTTTATCGATCCGGGTTTTGAAAACAGAATTTTATCCGGATGATAATGTACTTACTTTTCTGGTTTTACAAATGGTTTTATCAGGGAGTTTTGTTTTGAAAACAATAAACTATTTTATAACTTGGCAATAAGTTGTTTCAAATAAAATGTGGACAGAACAACAAGAGTAAAACAAGTACACAGATATTTAATTTTAAATACTATAAGAGACTTTCTTTACCTTCCCAATGAGAATAATAATAAGAAAGAAAATAAAATACGACAGAGAGATCTCCGGCGATAATAATCTTTTCCTTCTTCAGATATTTCCGAGAATTTGATTCCAGAAACAGGACACGTCGAGTGTCGAGAATAGATTCGATAATTCTTCAGGAATAAGACGATCGTAGAAAATGCTTGATAGAAGACCATAAATCATATATAAACCCAGAATTCTTAGATCCCAAGTTGCTGTCTAGAACCCTTGGGGGTGTTGGCCTATGTCACACCCCGATTTTTGGACCTCGAGTACTCATTAATCCACACGTACTCGACCATCCAACTACCGGGTGTGAAAATTTTAAAACTATATTTACTTTTAATCTAATGCTCGAAAATCAAAATATAAACTTAATAAACAAAAACTTTTATTTTTTGAAATAAATCTTTTACAGAGTAAATAAAATTAAAATGTCCGACCATATATATACAAAAGTGCAATTACATTTGCTTTACAAAAAAACTATTTGGCCAGAGTACATCTAAATCGCCCTCACTCTACATCAAACAAAAAGAAATATACAAAATAAACATACTTCAAGTACATGTCTTAGCACGATCAAGAAGCACGTAAATTCCTGCAAACCTCTTAGCTACGTTCATAAAGAGAACGTACCCAAGAAGCATAAAGACAACTTGGGTCAGTATAAAATACTGGTATGAGTTGATTCTTTCACCCAACTATGTCTATGATGAAATTATTATAAATACAAATTTTCAATAGAAATAATCATGAGACAAGACATAGTTGGGTGAAAGAATAAACTCATACCAGTATTTTATACTGACCCAAGTTGTCTTTATGCTTCTTGGGTACGTTCTCTTTATGAACGTAGCTAAGAGGTTTGCAGGAATTTACGTGCTTCTTGATCGTGCTAAGACATGTACTTGAAGTATGTTTATTTTGTATATTTCTTTTTGTTTGATGTAGAGTGAGGGCGATTTAGATGTACTCTGGCCAAATAGTTTTTTTGTAAAGCAAATGTAATTGCACTTTTGTATATATATGGTCGGACATTTTAATTTTATTTACTCTGTAAAAGATTTATTTAAAAAAATAAAAGTTTTTGTTTATTAAGTTTATATTTTGATTTTCGAGCATTAGATTAAAAGTAAATATAGTTTTAAAATTTTCACACCCGGTAGTTGGATGGTCGAGTACGTGTGGATTAATGAGTACTCGAGGTCCAAAAATCGGGGTGTGACAGTTTGGTATCAGAGCAAAGGTTCCGATCCTCGGACCTGTGGGTTATGGGCCCACTTCCTAATACATGTTGGATTAGGAAAACCAATTAAACTAAAATATAAGACTCACTAATTTATTATAGTAGGTTACCAAAATAATATTATATAGAACCCATCTAACTCATGAATGAAATAAATAAATAAATAAATCGTAATTATAATTATATAGACACTTAATGAAACATTACCATAATACCCATGTATTATATATAAAAGTAAAAACTAGAAATTTACGGGTCTTACAGCCTATTTATAGTACTCAGGGGAGATTGTAGCACGACATTTCCCCAAAAAAGACAAGTGTCGCGCGACATGTTGAGCAATGTCGCGCGACAAATGGCTGAAGTGATGTCTCTGACAGACTGATGTGTCAGAGAATGGATTGTCTGGGTCATAGGGGTTTTCCGTGCAACACAAGGGTGATTGTCGCGCGACATACTGATATGTCGCGCGATAATCCCCCTTAAAAACAGGTTTGTTAGCCAACAAACCCTTTCGGGGCAGTTTTGGATGCTCAGATAGGTCCCGAGCTCCAAAAACTGTACTTCTCAATAGTCGTTAGGGTTCTTGCGGGGGCCACGGATCAGGGTGTCTACAATTTATACCTTCATAAATCACCTTTAAGATTTTTTACGCATTTTTTGAGATCTCACACATAGCAATCTTTCTAAATTCGTCCTTCGTCACTTGATTTTGAATTAAATTTAACCGTTTAGAGTTCCATTTAACCGATTCTATTCACCAGCATTTCACGATTCAAGAGATTTGATATCAATTTTAGGAACATTCTCAATCGTGGTACTTGTGGTGGGTGCTTTCTAACTATTCATTATTACAAGCCATATATGTTCATCTTTAGATTTTAAGAAAATTTGCAATATAACGTTTTAGCATTAATAATTAGAACCATCAAGAATATGAGCGATATATGTTTAATCTTTTTCTATAATAACCAAAACAAGAACAAAAAGCAAGCAAAAAAGACGTAAACATAGGTTATAACTTAACCCTAGCAACTTAAGGTAACTTCCTCTGATACCAAGTGAAAAATCTAGAGCGTGCAGAAATAAATTAAATGAATTAACCGTAGGTTTATTATTTGGTGGTTAGATTCTCAAAAACTAGTCTTAATCGAATCAAAAAGTAAACTTAAATTTATATGGATTTTAATCCTGGAAAACATGTTTAATCTTTTCTAGTATGTAGCAATTAATAAAGCAATTAAATAATAAGCAAATACTAGAATTAACAAGGTATCCATATAGTGCAGGACTAATTATCAACAATCTACTATATGCACAAAAGTTTACAGACTCGATTAATCACAAATCACACAGATTTACAAAACTTTAATTGTACAAGCTGCCTGCAAAAGTTTTCACCTTCTGCGAATATAGTCCTCATATTCGAGTCACACGAATAGGTTCACAATAAATCATTTTCCATGGTATTGCACCGTTCTTCAACACCGTTTGGGAATCACACACATTTTAGAATCTGATTTAAAGAAAGAACGCTTACTTTAGTATGAATTAAGAGCACTAAAGTTGTTTTATATTTTGAAGTTTTAAACTCTATTAAAAGTGTGAAAAATTCTCTTAAAACATGTGTAAAAATTCTCTATCATATCGGTATTTTTATATGAAAATATAAATACCAACTCTTTTTATAAAAAAGTAAAAAATAATTAAAAACAAAATTTTTGCGATAAAAATAAATTTTTCAAAAATAAAAGCTGGATCAGGTTAACACTAAAAAAATGTAACGATCTGAAATTGAAAAACCATTTCCATTCGCGGAAAATGTGCAACATCGGCAGGCCTTATAAAGATGTGGACCGGTCTACCCATAAACTAGCTTTAATTCTTTTTAGGCCACCATTCAATGAATGACATATGTCAATATTCTTTGATTCAAAAAGCAAACACATAGAAAGGGGGTAATATTTACACCCCCATTCTTGTCACAAACACCACCATCTATAATTTGATAAAAAAATATATTTCAACACCCTACTTTTTTGTCACAAACACCCTCTCATTTAACCATCACTTAACTTATTTACTCAATGGTTAAAATATTAACCTATCCATTTATTCATTTTTAATAAAACTAATCTAACATTAACTCAAATAATTAAACCTATATCTCTCACTTTTTTCCCCATTCACAATCACATTTCATTTCATTTGAGCTTTCAAAATCAAAAAATCACAACCAAATCAAAGTACAAACATTATTGGTGGGAGGTTTGAAGCTTGGATTATGATAAATAAGAAGCATTGTTCATGAGATGGTGGAGAAAAAATAAGTTCAAGAAAAAGTTAGTGGTGAAATTTCACTCCAAAATGAAGCAAAAGATGTATTACAATTATTATTATTGGTGTATTAATGTGTATATTAACTTTCATAAATCATTCTACAACATTTAAATTGAAACAAAGATGTAATCCCCAAAACAGAGTATAACACAAGTTCTGTTCAGACTTGACTCGCTTTATATAAGGAGAGTAATCTAGTTACAACTCTCCTCAAATAAGGCGAGTGTGTACAGACACACTTACTCCATGTGAGACGAGTGTGTATTATTAGGTTAGTTACTTACAACACAGTCATCTGATGTGGGGTGAATGTGTGTGAATCCAATCACCTGTCATTAGGTGAGTCTAATTTAGAAATACTCCAGTACATTTCACACTCCATTGCCTTATATTAGGCGAGTCACTTACAACACATTCACCTGATGTGGGGTGAGTGTGTGTGAATCTACTCACGTGTCATTAGGTGAGAGATGTAAATGACTTCTTTAATTAATGGTTGTATTAATTTTTAATTGTGTGGAGGGTGTGAGTGACTAAAAATTGATATGAAGGGGTGTTTGTGACAAATGTGGTGTTAGTGACAAAAATGAAGGGTGTAAATAATAGCCCCCTATAAAAGACAGCCACACATTTAAAAAGGTACACGTGTTGGTTTTAACAATTTGACACTTTGACTTTTCAACATTTTTTAATCTTTTAATTTTTATTTATTTAATTTAAATCTTTTTTGTTATTGGCGTATTAAATTTGTTTAAGTTTTAATTTGACCTAAATTTTTGGGACAACTCTAAGAACATATTAAGAACATAATTTAAGAGTTTTTTTCATAAATTTAACTCATCGAAGTATTACGGATGTGGGAAAAATAGTAAAAAAAATTTAAAATTTGACCTAAAAGGTTTTTGAAAATACCACCTAGAAAATTAAATTCAAATGCCAATAATCAACGTATCTATTTTAATGTAATCTTTCAATGCATCACTTCGGTAACTTGGCTTGTTTGTATTTCTTCAGATTTAATTTTGAACGACTCAAATAACTAACAAACAAACGTATTTTTGTCCAAGAAATATAACCAACACATATTTAGACTTTAAAGAATGTAGCAGATTTGTTTACCAAATATTTACCTAAGGCTATATTTAAGAAATATGTAAAAAGCATATGAATGCGTAAGCTTTTCAAACTCCGTTGATCGATGGAAGGATCCATAAGGGGGGTGGGGGGGCTAGACTTAAGGGGGAGTATAACATATGCAGGCTACCGCGTTGCACTCTTTTCCTTCGACCAATGTTATTTTTTCCCACAAAATTTTTGTTACCTGGCAAGATTTTTAATGAGATAACAAGTCATGCACTATTCCATCTTTGACTCAGCACAAGGGGGAGTGTTGAAGGAAAATACATTATATGCCATCGTTAAGATATGATAAATCAATTAAGATTTACTGTTTTAATTACTCATTATGTGCCGTATTGAGCTTTGAAGTGAATCCTATATAAATTGTAATTTCTACCCTATTTAAAGGGTATTAATTATCTAATGAGAATTGGGGTTTTGAATACCATTATACTAACACAATATCTGTATAATTTGAATAATATTAATACTTAATTATATATATATATATATATATATTCACTAATTTAACGAGTCTAAATTGACTTGATAATGGTTTAAAGTTTTGATCTATATTCGACTCAAAATAATTTGTTATAAATATCGGTAATTCGTTAAGATAACGAATCATGTTTATATATATTTATAGGGACGTGATTGGTATTATGGTAACTTTGTTATATTATTTAATGTCACTTTATTGTTTTTTTTTATTATCTTTATACTATATATTGACCATAGACCCGTGCAATGCACGGACTATGTGAAAATAATGTTAGGGAAAATACAAAAATGTTAATATGCTATAATTTAATTTTTGCACATTTTAAGTGAGTTTAGCAATTTTTTTAAAGTACATATACTATTTAAATTCTAAACGCAATTAACTATTACAAACGAAAGTTGTGTAAACTGTTATGAGGCTTAATATATTGCTAGCTTGTATCCCAAAGAAAGAGATTTAAATATTTATTTCAAACTTCCCAAAGTAAAATGTGTTACAGTTGTTATATATACTTGAATTTCAAAAGGCAATGAGCCATAAGTGCGGATAATATGGAAAATCGCCCATGCTTTTTTTGACAAATTTGCAACAAATATATATACATATATACAAACTTTGCTTTATAGCAAAAAATGAACTTTTTTATCACACATTGAAACATGGATTAACAAATTTAAATCACTGTACACATGCATACAATACATTAAAAATACATAAATTCAATAAATAACAAAGAATTGGCCTTATCACAACCAACAACTCAAGCGCATACACACATGTAACCAATATCTTCTATCCTTGTGCATTTGTCAATCCACCAACTCAAGTGCGCGAGCGCACTCTTTTACTTCTTCGATCATTAGCTATTAAAGTCATTATCGTATTATATACGTAGTTCAAAACTAAAATGCTAATAACGGATAGAAATTCCAGACTTTACTTTGACTCATTCACTACTTTTTCCATTTGAATAAAGTTAATAGCTTCTCCCGTTATTTTCAGCACTCGTTACAGGAGAGAAAATAAAAGACAAATGCAGTTCTTTTTGTCATCTATTCAATAGATGGGAGTGTAATACCCCTAATTTCTAAAGTTACTATTTATTAAGTATTAAACGCGGAGACACACGTAATGCATGTGCACATTTTATTTTTATGCACGCATAATAACATAGGTTAAATATGGAATGGAAAGATTAAATCCTGAATTATTGTTAGTAAAATAATAAGGTATCTTTATTTTTAACTTAAAGATTACGCATTCAAATTTTGTCAATTATATTTTTAAATAAAAAGAATAATTATATGGGCAAAAGAGAGGGGACAATACTAGTGCATGCCGTTGGCAAAATGGGGTGGGAAACTTCCCAAAATTATCCTCTCAAAAGAAAAAGGTTTTAGAGGTGGGGCCAGGAGAATAATGGCGAGGAAATTAGAGGAAAGATGAAGGGAAATTAACTACATTATTATTGAGTTTTAAAGAATCATTTTAGGAAAAAGGAATATATAATCACAGTCGATAAATAGTAAAAAATGCAGTTCATTCAAAAGAATAAAAATTATCTTAACACACATTAACTAAAGGACACGTGTCAAGCTCTCATTAAAGCAAAATACTTTATATATATATATATATATATATATGGCATGATGTATTGAAAGAGTATATTTAGTATATTGAGTATATTATTCTAAATAGTAAATATTTTTGAAAATAAATATGTTAATTATAGTTATGAAATTGGATAGAGAGTGATATTATAATTTTAGAGATAATGGGTTCAAAGGCCTCGCTCTATAATGTTTTATAACTCTAAGTACAGATTCAAGTTTAATAAAGGGAAGTAGTACTAATTTCATAATTTGGTTTTACAATAAGGACACTTTTCAAAATATTAATTTATTTTAAGGAAAATGCTAAAGGTTGATGGACAAATATACCCCTAATTAAAAAGTTAATGTGCCCACACCGTTCTCATCTTCTTTCTATTACGAGATTGTTTAACTTCCTACGAAAAAATAAAAATTGCAGGTTATTAGTTTCTATTACATGGAAGGATATGGGACTTCTTTAGGTAACTACTATTGCTTCCTTATTCCATTCATCCCCTGTTTCAGCGTGCGACACTACATTAATTACACTAAATATGATGGTCAGCCACAACCCCCCCACACACACACACTCTATCTCTATATATACACACACATACACACATATATATATGTGTGATGTGTGTGTGTGCATGTATAGGTGACCAATTTATAGCAGAAAGCATGCAATTGTGTAGAGAAGATGTGGGTTCCCCTGTTTGAACATAGCAGAGAAAGCTAAGCAGAGACCTATCTCTCTAATGATGGCGACCACTCTTGTTCTACTGAATTTTAAGGTTACGACTGCTCTTTGCATCACTCTTTTATGGATATATATATATATATATATATATATGTATGTATGTATTATGTATGTATGTATGTATGTATTTGGCAGAAAATGACTCATATGTATTATTTTATAGTTTTATTACTTTTTTAATTTAATAGTCATGTGCATAAATAAGTTGTAATGTGAGATTTATATATGTATGATGGAGAAGCACTTCAGGTGTTTGTTGTAATGACTGTTAGAATGATGGATAGCTTGGCAATGGGTAGTTTTCACAACTTGACAATTTTGGATTCCTATAAGCGCGCCCAAATTCCTAAGTTAGTTCGGGACAAAAACAATGGGAAGTTTTTCAATCTAAATCTATTAATTCAAAAGGTTTTACCTAAAACTTATCGAAAGATTGCATGAAATTCATTAGTGCTAAATCTGATCGCAGTGCTAAATGCATTTAGCACCTTCTGGTTGTTGTTCAGGTGGTGCTAAATGCATTTAGCACCTTCTGGTTGTGCATTTAGCATTTTCTAGTTATTGTTCAGGTTGTTGTTCAGGTGGTGCTAAATGCATTTAGCACCTTCTGGTTGTGCATTTAGCATTTTCTAGTTATTGTTCAGAAGGTGCTAAATGCATTTAGCACCTTCTAGTTATTGTCCAGGTGGTTGGTGTCCAGGTGGTTGTTCAGAAGGTGTTAAATGCATTTAGCATCTTCTGGTTATTGTCCAGGTGGTGCTAAATGCATTTAGCACCTTCTGGTTATTGTCCAGGTGGTGCTAAATGCATTTAGCACCTTCTGATTGTGCATTTAGCATTTTCTGGTTATTATTCAGAAGGTGCTAAATGCATTTAGCACCTTCTGGTTATTGTCCAGGTGGTGCTAAATGCATTTAGCACCTTTTGATTGTGCATTTAACATTTTCTGGTTATTATTCAGAAGGTGCTAAATGCATTTAGCACCTTCTGGTTGTGCATTTAGCATTTTCTGGTTATTATTCAGAAGGTGCTAAATGCATAGCACCTTCTGGTTGCTGTCCAGGTGGTGCTAAATGCATTTAGCACCTTCTAGTTGTGCATTTAGCACTTTCTGGTTGTTGTTCAGAAGGTGCTAAATGCATTTAGCACCTTTTGGTTGCTGTCCAGAAGGTGCTAAATGCATTTAGCACCTTCTGGTTGCTGTCCAGGTGGTGCTAAATGCATTTAGCACCTTCTAGTTGCTGTTAGTGTAATAATGAGCGTGAGACATTATAAGGAAGGGATATTAGTGTCTTTTTTGTATAGTGTCCTTAATTTACATGGCTTATTTTTAACTGTCCTTTATAATTACATTATTATTAGAATGAGTCCTTATATCTAATTGCCTCATAATTTTAAACATAATTTTATGATTTTTCTAATAATTTTTTAGATTATTTCATTGTTTAGGAATATATCTATTATGTATGATAAGATAAGATAAGATAAGATATATTATATTTTCAAATTATGGTTCCCAATTTGAAACTTGATATATGTATTTAAAATCTTGGATTTAGAATTTTGAAACCCCATTCTAATAGGGGTTTAAACTTTCGTTGTTTCAGTCTCGTATGGGTACGACCATCTTGATACATAATAGTCTAAAAATACAATAATTATATGCTAAATAACTAATAGAATATTAATTTGAGGCATCTGAAAAAGAAAAAGAGAATTTCAAATTTAAATGGACTAAGTTGTTTTTTCAAATTCACTTTTTTTTTAAAAAAAAAAATCAAATGGAAACTTGTATTAAAACAAAAGTTGTTGGCTAAGTATCGTGATTTAGTGCCAACTATTGCAGAAAATAAAATGGAAGGTAACGGATTGCAAAAGACAATAATGGGGAGGAATTAAGAAGTAATTAATGTCAAATGCACTTCTTTTTTAAATCAAATGAAAACTTGTATTAAAATAACAGTTGTTGGTTAAGCAACGTGACTTAGTGCCGATTGTTGCATAAAATAAAATGGAATGTTACAGATTGCAAAAGACAATAATGAAGAAGAATTTAGTAGCAATTAATGAAGAGGGATAATTAGAATAATAAGTACCACATGTCAAATCTATAGCAAAATACAACATTTAACTATCTATATAAACGGATACAAAGATTCAAGCAGCTGTTAAACAATAAAGAATTGGCCTTATCACAATCAACGACTCAAGCGCATGCACACGTACTTGTAACCAATAGCTTTTATACTTCTACATTTGTCAATCCACCAACTCAAGTGCGCGCATCTTTTTCTTCTTGATTAGCTATTAAGTTATTACCATATTATTGTATACGTTGAAATGCTAATAACGGATAGAAAGTCTAGAATTTAATTTGTCCGATTCACTACTTTTTCCATGTGAATAAAGTTATTAGGTTCTCCCGGCCTTTATTTTCAGCACTTGTTACATGAGAGAATAAAAGACGAATGTGGTCTTTTGTCCCATCTATTTAATGGATAGAATATATAGGCGTGTGAATTTATGCCCAAGGGTTCGTCAAAAAAAATAAAAAATTCTAAATATCTCTAATTTAATAGATGGAAGTGTAATACCCTTAATTATTTCTTAAGTTTTTATTTATTAAATATTAGAGGTGGAGACGCACGAGATACGTGTGCACATTTTATTTTTATGCACGCATAGCGACATAGGTTTAATATGGAATGGGAGGATTAAACCCTGGATTATTGTTAGTTCAATGATAAGGTATCTTTATTTTTAACTTAAAGATCACACATTCGAATCTTGTTCATTACATTTTTAAATACAAGAATAAATAAATAAACAAAATCAGAAATCCACTGAAATTCTGTTTCATAACCACTTTCGATTCCTTCCATATTATGTTAACCAGGCACTCGACACATGCTATGAGTGTCCACACTCACTTTCTTTCAGATATACTGCATAGACGTACTCCCTTCTTTTTTCTTGGTCAACTGGATTGGGTTGAATGGTTCTTGGGTTGGATTTTATTGTTAGAGCGTGTCGGATCAAATTAGATGCTAATTCTAAAATTGACATCATATCAGATTGGATGCTAATAGTATGAAAACTACCGGATTGGGTCGTATGTCCACCCTTGTTATGAAGATGGACGCCGTCACAAGAAATGAATACAATATGGTACAAACATGTCCGATGCGTACTGTACGTAAAATATCACTGTCTGACACAAATACGACACGAACGCATCAAATTATTTGAAGTGGCCGCGCAAGTTTTCTGGGTATCAACGTAAAGCTTAATTTCCAAAAAAGAGAAGAGGCAATATTAGTGCATGCCATTGGCAAAATTGCCGTGCGAAACTTCCCACAAGTTAAGCTCTCAAAAGAAAAAGGTTTTCAAAAGAAAAAGGTACTAAAGGAAGGTTCTCAAAAGAAAAAGGTCTTAAAGGTGGGCCAGGGGGATAATGGTGAGGAAATTAGAAGGAAGATGAGGGGTTGAAAAATCTGGTATCCGATCAAATTTTATTTCAAAGAAAACCTTTTCAAATTTCATATCAGTCGAGGGATAAGATGTTGAGGGTTAATTGAGGATCTGCCGCCAAGTAAGTCAATTTAATTTCATTCTTGTGCTCTTCCCCGCATGTACTCTGGATATTTTGTTTAGGATTCCTTTATTTTCAAAAGCTCAGATAATTAATTAACTTCCAAGTAACTAGACGCGGACATACATGATGCGAGAGCAAGTTTTCTTTTCTTGTACACAGAGATTTATTTTAATGCGCATATGTATATATATATCAGTTTTTTTGCTACCCAAATTTTTTATGAAATTTCACTCTAAAATTAGTTGTTTAGTATTTAAAGAAAAAAAATTGGCAAAATACTATAGCTATCCATTACCAAAACCAGCATCTCTAAAAGGACAAGTGAAAATGATGGAGGTCTGGACAAAGGGGAAGGGAAGTGGTGCTGGTTTGAGAAACAGGAAGATAAGGGTACTATTGTATTTTTTTATTACTCTCTCTAATGGAGGTCTGGACATAGTTTGAGGGCTTCTAGTGTCATTTACTCTATATTTTAATTTATTTTTGATTACTTTTTCCAATATATATATACAGCTAGATCTTACTATAACTGAACTTTTAGCAACTTTCATCATCATCATACAACTTTCCAATAATATTAGGGATATTATTCATCCCTAGTATATAATTAGTGTGTACATATATATCATTCAGCAAGCGTTAATCACATTTACAGAAAATTAGTTTTGCATACCACACTACAGTTTACTAGTACACATGAATTTTTTTCCCCTTTTTATATGCGATAAATTTAGTCTATTCATAAAAAATGCAAAAATGTAGAACATATAGTAAACATAAATCATTTCTTAGACTGCCTCCATTAACATTGGGTTGATTCTCTCTCTATGTATAAAAGTACGAATACATTGAAGTGTTTTTTTCTTCTTTTTTTTTTATGAACAAATATGCCCTTTGATTTTACTCAAAATCTTCTTGCAATAAAATCTCTAGAATTAAGTTGGTTTTTAAATTCTACTCTAATTTATAGTATTTATTCTACTCAAATTCCTGCCCTATTTGATTTTAGTAATAATATTTAACGTAATTTAACGTACTCAAAATAAAAATGGTGATTTTTCGGTTTTTTGGTTCTTTTTATTTTAGTATAAGATAATATAAGTTATACTTCATACATGTCAAAATCAATGTTTGCACTAATAAAGTCCATTATTCGTCTTCATGGTTTAATATACTTATAATATAACATAATTATTTATTGTCCCTTTTTTCTATAACAAATATATCTTTTAAAAACATTTAAAAATATATATTCAATATGAGTTCCTTTTTGAATAATATCTTTTTAATAAATTTTTAGACCCGGTAAACATCTAATTGAACACAAATTCTAACTTGTATAATTATTTTAATTAAATAAAGTAGATTTTAAATTTATTTAAAATACTAATACTGATATAAAAATATATGGAGTTATACACTATTTGAAATACTAATACTAATATAATTCTAACTTGTTTAATTAGTTTAGCCAAATAAAGTAGAGTTTGGAATACTAACACTATAATATAAAAATATATGAAGTTATATTATTTTTTTTAATGAAAATCTTAAAATCTTGTGTTTAAAATCAAGGGCATATTTGTCTTTACAAAAAAGAGGAAAAAATACTTAAGTTATTCATACTTTTATATATAGTATAAATATAAATATAGATAGATTTGTTTTTCATCTTTTCTACGAAGAGAGTTTTATTTATTGATATGCTTCATGTTTGCCATGGTTTAAGCAATAATGCAGCCAATTCAGCTAGAAGATGATGTTTGCAAGAAGATCAGAGGAAAGCTTAATTGTCTACCATTCTCATATGAGTGTTGTATCTTTAGGGTACATAACATACTACGCCAAGTCAATGAGAATGCTTATGAACCAGATATCATTGCAATTGGTCCTTATCACCACGGTAAAGAAAATTTGAAGATGATGGAGGAGCACAAATTGCATTATTTGAAACATCATATTAGAGAAGACACTGAAAAGTTGAATAGGTGCGTGCTTGCTCTAAGAGCACTAGAAGAAGAAGCATATAGATGCTATGCAAAACCCCTTACCCTTGACAAAGAAAAATGGGTAGAGATGATGATATTAGATGGTTGTTTCATCATCGAATTAGTGCAGAAGTTTGGAGACAGACATTTGAGGGAGGATAACGATCATATCTTTGAAATGGATTGGATTGTTAACGCATTGCAGCGTGATTTATTATTGTTTGAGAATCAACTTCCATTTTTTGTTCTCTGTAGGTTGTTTGACCTGATTGAAGGTCCAAATAATCACCCACTATTTGTCTCTCGGGTCCTCAAATTCTTTGGTGATATTTTACCAGGTAAAGGGCGTGAAAAAAATATTAGGGGGGATTTGCATACATTGTATAAGCATTTACTCGGGGTTGTATACAACAATTGGCTCCCATCATTTTCGAAGGAGAGGTGCGGTAGAGACATTAAGTTCATTCAATGTGTGATGGACCTGAGAGAGGCTGGAATTAAGTTTGAGAAGGGTAATGAAAATAACTTATTCAATATAAAGTTCAAAGAAGGGGTAATACAAATTCCACTTTTAAAAATTGAAGATCGAACAGAATCATTCCTGAGGAATCACATTGCATATGAGCAACTGTGTGAGGATCGTCGCCTCCATTTTGTTAGTGATTACGCTATTTTTCTTGATTGTCTCATTAATTCTCCAAATGATGTTAGAGTACTTTGTCGCAAAGGAATTATTGACAATTGTCTAGGTGATGATGAGGAGGTTTCATCCATGTTCAAGAAACTTACCAAGTCTGTTGTACAGTCGGGTCCGCGCTTCGTTTATGATGGAATCTTTGAGAAAATAAATGTGCATTATGGTAAGCGAAAAAATCGATGGATGGCGAAGCTAAGGAGGAATTATTTAAACAGTCCATGGGCAATCATTTCAAGTCTAGCAGCCATTTCACTACTTGTACTCACTTTCTTACAAACTTTATATACTATTAAGAGTGCGTACGTTTGATAATAACATGAAAAATGATGACAAAAATAGTTGATCTTTTAGAGAAGTTGAAAAATAAGTTGAGATATATGATGAGACAGTCTTATTATTTTTTGACTTCTTCCATGGAAAATTTTTTCTGTGGGGGTTAGAGGAAGAAAATGTTTCAACAAAAAATAATAAATGATGAAGGACATCTACTCATAAAAATGACAATGAAATGGAGAGAATTTCATCACATACCTCAACTTATTTTTCAAGTTCTCACACAAATTGAGTTTTTTTTTTTATTTCATTTTTCTTGTTATCAACAGAGCTTAAGAAACCATAATTAAAGGACCCTTTTTATGTATTTCATATTTTAGATTAGTTTACAAGATTGCAACTGTGAGAATAAATTCTTGTTGACGCTTGCATTAAAGGCTTCATTAGTGTGTGTATTCTTTTAAATTTTTTTTTATTGTGGGAAGCTTAATTGAAAAATCTTAGAACATCATGCGTGCAGATTTTTGGTGTTGAATATTGAAAAAATATGAGTGGCATCAGGTGTTAGCAAAATCGTGCATCAACAAATTATAAACTGTAAATCTACAAATTAAACAGTAATTAAAATTGAGTCTTGTGTTTGACACAATCTCCTTAAAACAATTACGCCGCCTCCTATGATGCTTTGAGGCTTGCTATGTTGTTTGTCTCCCAGGATGAAACGGTATAAAAAGTGTCTACCTTAGCACTTTGGTATCACTCACGGAACAAACGTATTTGTGTATGAGCTTTATCACCAACCGAAGTAAAACTAATCTAGAGAATGAGAGAATTCGTGAAGAGATGTGTGTGTTGAGTTGTGTGGAATGAGGTCTCAAGGCCTCCAATTTATGCAAGAGGGAGGAGCCTTTGAATTAATTCTTACATTAACGAAAAACGGTTTTTTTGTGTTAATTGCAACAATTAAACAAAATCTTTTTTTGGATTAATAAGAATTAATTCAAACGTTTTATTTAATTTCAAATATCTTAATTAATAGTAATTCAAAATTTAAAATGGGTGTCATTAAGAAAAATAAATGAGCTGTTATAATTGTGTGGAAATGGGAAACTTTTTCTAAATGTAAAATATGAGCTCTTCTGAAGTTCTTATTATTTTAATTCCCAAAATAACATCAGCTAGTCCCATATCTTTCATGTCAAACCTTGAATTTAATATGCTCTTTGTAGATTTGATCATCTTATCTTTACTTCCAACAATAAGCATGTCATTTACATATAAGCACATAATGACATATCCATTCTTAGTATCTTTGACATAAACGCAATTGTCACATTCATTGATTTTGAATCCATTTGCAATCATAGTGTTGTCAAATTTCTCATGCCATTACTTTGGTGCTTGCTTTAAGCCATACAAAGATTTTATCAATTTACAAACTTTCTTTTCTTTACCAGGAGCGAAAAAACCCTTAGGTTGTTCTATATAGATTTCTTCCTCTAAATCTCCATGAAGAAAAGCTGTTTTCACATCCATTTGATGTACTTTAAGAATGTGCAAAGAAGCAATTGCAAGTACCATTCTAATGAAATTTATTCTCGTTACATGAGAATATGTATCAAAGTAATCAAGACCTTCCTTTTGCCTATAACCTTTGATCACAAGCCTAACTTTTTATCTATCAATTGATCCATCTGCTTTCATTTTTCTTTTGAATATCCACTTGGAACCTAGGGTTTACTACTAGGTGGAAGATCCACAAGTTCTCAAGTATGATTTTGCAAAATAGAATTAATTTCACTCTTGATGGCCTCTTTCTATAACGGTCCATCATTCGAATTTACAGCTTGTTCATAAGTTTGAGGTTCACCTTCTAACATATAAGTCAAAAAATCTGGATTAAAAGATTTTTCCGTTCTTATTTTTTTACTACGTCTAGGCTCTAGCTCAACTTCCTCGTGAGTATCATTGATATTCTTGTGTGTTCGTTTAGAAGAATTCGTTTATTCTTTCTTACATGGAAACGCATATTCAAAGAATGATGCATTTCTCAACTCCATGATTGTATTCTTGTGTATATCAGGTATTAGATTCATACACAAGAAACCGATAGGTATTGTTATTTTGTGGATACCCAATGAAAATGAAGTCAACCATTTTCGGTCCTATTTTTATCACTTTAGGTGGAGGTACAACCACTTTAGGAAGGCATCCCCACAACTGCAAATAATTGTAGGATGGCTTTCTTTCTTTCCATAACTCATATGGAGTTTTCTCTTTTTTCTTTTTGGACACCTTATTTAAAAGGTAGTTAGTCGAAAGAATGGTTTCTCCCCATATATTAGGTAACAAACCCGAACTAATCAACATTGCATTCATCATTTTTTTTAATGTACGATTCTTTCGTTCAGCTAGTCCATTAGATTGAGGAGAATAAGGTGCAGTCATTTCATGAAAAATTCTATGTTGTGCACAGAACTCAGCAAATGGAAATTCATATTCACCACCTCGATCACTTCTAAGTACTTTGATTTTCTTATTAAGTTGATTTTCAACTTCATTTTTATAGAGAACAAATTTCTCTATCGCTTCATCCTTACTTTTAAGTAGATACACATAACAATACTTCATGATATCATCAACAAAAGTAATAAAATATTTATTACCACCTCTAGTTTATGTCATCTTTAAATCACATATATCACTATGAATTAAATCAAGGGGTCTAGTGTTTCTTTCAATATTAGGAAATAATGATCTTGCTTGTTTTGCCTCAACACAACTTTCACATTTGTGTTTTGAATCAATTTGAAAAGAAGGTATATGATTTAAGTTAATTAATTTTCGTAGAGAATCATAATTAACATGTCATAGTCTATCATGCTATAAATTTGAAGATTCAAGCATATAAGCATAAGAAATAGCTTTATTCTCATTATTGATAATAGTCATTACATTCAATTTAAAAAGACCTCTAGTCATATACCCCTTTCCCACATACATTCCACTTTTGGACAAAACAAACTTATCAGACTCGAACATAAGCTTAAACCCGTGATTGTTAAGTAAAGAACCCGACACTAAGTTCTTACGGACTTTAGGCACATAGACCGCATTATACGTTCAGAGTCAGAATCTTTTCAGATATCATCTTTAGTAACACTTTTCCTTCGCCCTTGATCTCGGATGTGGTAGAATTTTCCATATACATTTTCTCCCTATTCTTGATAGGTTGAAAAGTGGAGAACAAACCCCTATCAAAGCACACGTGACGAGTGGCGCCAATATCAATCCACCATTCTCTTGGATTTGACCCCACCAAATTCACCTCAGAAACGACAGCCAATAAATTGATATTCGAAACATCTTTAGCAATCCCTTCAATTATATTTGCTTCCTTATTTCGGTTTCTTTTGAGAAGCCTATAATCGGAAGTTTTGTTACCCAATTTGTGACAATTGAAACACTTGCTTTGAAACTTTGGCTTTTTGGTGATTATTCCTTTCGGTCCCAACACTTTCCTTTTGCCTTTGTTATTGTTCTTCCTTGAACTCTGACTATGTTCCACTACATTTGCTTTGGCAGCAAAAGAAGTGGTGTTGGCACCTATTTTTTTTCGACCCTTTATTATCTTCTTTAATTTGAAGCATCAAGATAAGCTCTTCAACTCCTACTTCTTTTCGTTTGTACTTTAAGTAATTCTTAAAGTATTTCCACGCCGTGGAAATTTCTTAATTATGCATGCTATTTGGAAACTTTCGCTCAAAGTCATCCATTCGGCATGAATTTCATGCAGAATCAGTTGGAGTTCTTGTACTTGTCTTATTACAGTATTGAAATCAACCATTTTAAAATCAAGGAACCGACCAATAATGAACTTTTCAGCACTGGCATTCTCGATTTTATATTTATGATCGAACGCCTCCCAAAGCTCCTTAGTTGTTTTCTTTTCAATATAAACATTGTATAAAGAATTGACCAAGCCATTCATTATAGTATTTCTAGCCAAGTAGTCTGCATGGTTCCAAGCATCCACGACACTAACCGCTTGGACATCTTGCTCACCCTCCTTGAGCTTAGGCCTTTCATTAGTCAGAAATCGGGCAAGATTAAGAGTGGTAAGATAGAACATCATTTTTTATTTCCACCACTTAAAATCTTGGCCATTAAATTTTTGGGGTTATTTCCCCTTTCACTACATTGGTAGTCACAGGGGCAGAATTGGGAACAATTCTGGAAGTAGTCACAGTAGGGTTCAATGGTGTGGTCGAAACAATAGGAGTGACATTCGTTTCTGTAGTCATGGTACCTTAGCACACACAAACAAGGTGTTAAATTTTAGAAACACAAAGTTCCAATAAAACCAGAATGGTAAATTATAAACCGAATATATATATATATATTATTTTTTCTCGAAACTATTTTTCCAAAACAATTTTTCCAGAAATTATTTTTTTGAAACAGGTTTTTCTAGGAACAATTTTTCCAAATTTTTTTCCAGAAACTATTTTTTTGAAAGAGTTTTTCCATAAACAATTTTTAATTTTCGAAACTAGAATATTTTTCGAAACTGTAATTGAAACTGTTTAATTATTCCAAAAAAATAAAATTCCGAAAGTTAAATTTCTGAAATGCAAAATTTATTCCCTTCGCAAACAAAAAATATAAGCAATAATTATTTTAAGATTGTTAGCAAAACCGTGCATCAACAAATCATAAACTATAAATCTACAAATTAAACAGGAATTGAAACCAAGTCTTGTGTTTCACACAATCTCCTTAAAACAATTATGCCGCTCCCGTTGTGCTTTGAGGCTTGCTATAGCGTTTGTCTCCCAAGATGAAACGATATAAAGAGTGTCAACCTTAGCACTTTGGTATCACTCACGGAACGAACGTATTTGTGTATGAGCTTTATCACTAACCGAAGTAAAACTAATCTAGAGAATGAGAGAATTCGTAAAGAGAGGCGTGCGTTGACTTGTATAGAATGAGGTCTCAAGGCCTCCGATTTATACAAGGGGGAGGAGCCTTTAGTTTAATTCTTGCATTAACCAAAAATGATTTTTTTAGTGTTAATTGCAACAATGAAACAAAACCGTTTTTTGGATTAATAAGAATTAATTCAAATGTTTTATTTAATTTGAAATCTCTTAATTAAAAGTAATTCAAAATTTAAAACGGGTATCATTAAGAAAAATAAATGAGTTGTTACAATTGTGTGAAAATGGAAAACTTTTTCTAAGTGCAAAATATGACCCCGTGTGACAATTTCTCATTCACCTCATATCCGTTATGAGTAAACAAATATATGATCTCGATGTACTCTCGGAGGAGAACATGAATCTATAATTTTCTTTCATAACCAAATGTGAAATCTCGTTTAAAATTACCCTCAAAATGGCTCAAAAAATGACTTTAATATCCATTTGTTAAACATTAAGTTGTGCATAATCATGTTTACTGGTTATATCATATGATCTCTTTCATTATATTTTCACATCGTTCACAACACTAATGAACAATATATGCATAAGTAGTAGGATTAAAGAATTTCATTTTCGATATAAAAATACTGAGCTTGAAGATAAATTAATTATAATATGATTTTATATGAGTATCGTGTCAATTGTAAGTGTAGAACGATCAATTTTGCAGGAGGTCAAACAACATAAAGAACCACAATATATATATATTTTTTGGCACAAGTAAATGATGATATCGCGACCATGCTCTTTACAAGCTTGAACATTTCAGAAGACATCTAGGGGATTACAAAGGTCCACCACCCTCCCTCGGCAAGAAGAAGATTAAAATACAAAAAAGAAACATATCCAAAAAGATAGATAAATAGAAGTTTGTCGGTGACATCACAAAATTAGTTCCGCAAATGATATAATTTATTAGTTCAGAAAATAATAATTCGAGCTAAAATTTAATAACACTAAAATTACAAAATTTATATAATTTTGGTTACCAGTCAAAACAAATATACCATTATATAACCACAAGTGAGGAATGAATGACCTCCCAAAATTCTAGCCGACAAAATTCTAGGGTTATTTAATTGAGAACCATCTCTTGTTTTCATCATTAAAAGTACACCCTCAAAGCGGAATGATTTTGTACAACATCAATAGCAAGTGATTCTTAATTTTTCAAGGTCTTTATTAAATAGCACTTTCACAAAAATATAGTCAAAATAATACTATCAATATAATAATGACATTATATAATCTTAAAAATCGCTAATAACTTATAAACGGAATTGGAACAATGTTACCCAAAATTGGAAACTAGAAAGGGAGAAATTCAGTTCAAGCGCAAACTATGTTGCTCTCCTTAAGACGTTTCGCGGCTTTGCCCAGAATTTATGATCGCGGTACTAATATGCTATGCCGTCTCAAGGATAAAATAACTCATAATTTCCTCTATGCCTCAATTTTCCTTGCACGATGGAAAACCAGAATGGTAACACTATGTTGATACTTGCTTAAAAAACAAATAAACATAGTTCAGAGAGGAAACAATTGAGGTAGGACTTATGTCATATATATATATGAACTTAAAAAGAAATAGATCTTTTTTCGTAAGAACTCATAAATGATCCTTTTATAGTATAAAAGCCACCACTTGAACCCTTAAGGATAAGTATTCACCAATACAATATAAATCGTTAACCATTGAAAGGGTTCCAAGTGGGTTTTTGGGCTACACAAGAAATACATCATAGTTTCTTATCAAATCATGTAGTTGAACATGTATAAAGGCTATCCAAGCCATCAATTTATTTATTAAAGCCAAACATCTCTTTATACTCAAAACCCATTTCGTAGAAAACTAGGATTATGCATAAAATACGTGGATAGGTGAAATTATAAGCATGATCATGCAATAGAAATGATATTGGAGTTATTTGAATCATTAATATCAACGGAAATACGAGATAATCACATGTACCAAAAGTCCCCTTTTTAAAAGTTAGGGTTCTAAGCATTCAAGAGGCAAAATCATAATTTTATAGTAATAAGTTGAAGAAACAAGGTTGTGAGTTAGATTCCCACCTCTAAGAAGCCGAATCTTCAAGCTAGAAAGCATAAATCGAGCCCAAAGTTCATCAATCGCGAGAATCCCAAGCTTTCTCTTGAACCCTAGCCATGGTGATGAAGGAGAATAAAAATGATGATGAATAGTGCTTAAGAAGTGTGGATTTGGTGTTGATCTTATGGAATTTTGGTTGGTAATGATGTGTGGGTGAACCACTCTTTGAATCTCCCTCAAAGATGCTTTCCATCTCTCTCTAGGAGTTTCTCTCAATATCTAATGAAAATGAGGTAAAATGGGGCTTAAATCCCGCACAAAACTCAAGTCGATGGACCAGCTCAAAGGCTAGACCGGTATGGCCTTTTACTGGACGGTTCTGCAGCATAAAAATTTCCCATTTTTTAAAGGCCGGACCGGTACACCATTTCCTATGTAGCGGTCCGCGGGTAAAAGTTTTCTTGCAGCACTGAATTTTAAATGGCCGTAACTTTTCGCTCGAAACTCCAATCGATGTGATCTTTATGTCCACAAAAATCTTATTCAAATATTTACAAGTTACTAAGAGGAAACTTTTCAAGTTATTGATAGATTTTTCCCAGAAACGCATTGAAGTCAGCACATTACTACAAGGTTACCGAATGAACAACTACTAGCGATTAGCCTACTTTGCGCTCAATTTTAACCAAGTAGGAGCCTGAATTGGCTTTTGGTCAAAACACAAAAGTTCTAGATTGCATAAAAATCTAGACACCTATTCGAACGAAAACTCAATTTGGTGAGGAACGAAGATGCTACGCTTCCTCAAAGTTGACCAAAATTATGAAATCGCGTAAATTGAAAACTTGCAATTGACATCCCAATTTCAATCCAAACTATCCGATTTATGAAACGATCACTCCTACAAGCTTAATACAACTAATATGATATTTCATAAGCATTGGGCCAACTTAGAAGGATTCGAAAGTAATAATTCGCGTCCTCACGGGACTACAAGCTTCTATCAGGCATACGCAGGGTGTTAGCTTGTAAATGAAACACGGGGTATTACATTAATGGCTACTGAAGACATATTCTTTGTACTTTGAAAGTCTATAACTATCATAGTTAACCCTTTGACATAGTCTGGTTTACTCTTAATAATACTTTATCTATAAATAAGAATATTTATAGCTGCAGGAGTTTCAAATAAGTTGAATGTGCTTCAAGAAGTTTCCTTAACTTATGTCTTAATATTGCTTCTTCTTGGGATATTTGTAGAAACTGGTAGCAGCATTTTTTTCTTCTTTATTTTCTTAGAGTCTTAATTTTCTTAAGAGTTCTTTAGTGTCTTGGGAATTTCTTAGTTCTTTTATGAATTCGCTAGATACCATCATATTGAATCTGGTCAATTTACTTCTCTTAAGATTAGTTTTGTATGTGTCTTTTTCTTACAAAATATCATGACTGTCTACAGATTTTCTTGGTCTAAAGTTTGGAGCATGTTGTAATACCCTAGTAGTGCTTGATGTACTACATTCTCCTTCTGAAGGATCATCAATTGTTGATTCTCCTATGTTTCAAAATCTTTATTCCTCTATTCTAATGTGTTGGTCAAAAAACAACCCTAGAGGGGCTGAATAGGGTTTTTAAAAACTTAATGCGGAATTAAAACGTTTTTAAAAATATTTAAGCAAAGCAACTTAGCTAAGCAACAATATCAAGAAAATAATAAATTTCAAGTAATCAATCTCAAGAGAAGCAAATAAACAATCTCAAAATACAAGCAATAATTAGCAAGAAAAAGAGAGCTTGAGTTTAGAAAGATTGAACCGATCGAAGTCCATGATTTTTTGTCCACATGGTTCGGCTTGTTCCCCCTACTCCGCGCTCGGTTAGTTCCCCGAGAACTTTCACTATTCAATCTTCTTCGGGTGAAGATCAAACCTTAATAAAAATGTAGTTATACACACTACACTTCTCACAAGATATGCTCTCTTGCTCTACAAAGAGACAAACTCTCTTTTGAAATGAAGAATAAATTATTTGTGGTGATACACACCAATACAATAACTCTCAAGTGTATTTAAAGATTACAAATGAAGCTCACACTAGAGTTATCAAGATTGATCAAAAATATATAGCTCAAAAGATGAAAGATTGATCAATGAAATGAATTGAATACTTGAATAACTTTGTATATATGTAAAATGAGTTTGTAGAATGATTCAAGTGTGTTAAAACATGTCTAGGACCTCATATTTATAGCTTGCAAAACCATATGGCCGTTGGGGATGATTAAGAAAGGTTTTGGCCCCAAGGTACACATTTTCAAACTTTCCAACAGTTAGTTTTGACAAAACAATTCAAATTTGTTTTGTTAATGTCTCCCAAATAGACCGTTGGATCATGCTCAAATTTTAGTTAAAAGTGTCAAGAGATATTGTCTAACTACTGTAAAAATTTCAAAATGATCGGAGTTCGGGAAGGCCTCCATCTTACCGTTAGATGAAAACTGGGCAAAAATTGAGCGAATTTTAAATGTAAAATAAAAATATTTTTGCAATTTAACAATTTAGTTCCAACTAAAATTCTAATGATTTTTGAACCTCAAAGACATGTTTCTAAGATACCTATTTTTATTAGAGCTCAAAATATGATCATTTAAAATTAATATGAATTTATTTTGAAACTCGGTCGTTGTAAAATGATGTTTTTCAAATAAATTCAATTTCAAGCTTGTTTGAATCAATCTTTAAAATATGTATGAATATATTTGAGCTATAATGATTTGATCAATAATGTAACTTTACATAAATCTTAAGCACTCACTCAATTATTAAATTAACGAGTCTTCGAATTTTTTTTATTTGTTTCTTCGGATTGATCTTCATTTGAAACTTTTTCCTTGAAGTTGCATATAATCTTTTGATCATTTTTGCTTCATGATTTTCATTGATAGATTTGATCTTCCTTGTCTTGTCCAATGATCGAATAGTGAAAGAGTGATCATTGTCATATTTTTCTTGAATTTTTCAAGTAAATGAACTTTATACTTATATCAAGAAACATGTTAAATTACACATGATTAATTTATTGTTATTATCAAAATAAGATTAAGATCTTAGGTCAACAATATATTGTTGGAGGTAAATCCATAATTGCGCTCCTCTCCGTGGTGAATTCGGAGGGTATATCCGATGTGCAGGTTATCGAATGTCATGGCGCTCTAATGGGCCTTGCGTATAAGGAAATAAAGTTGCGCCTTCTCTAACAGCTATAGCTTTTGGCGCAATGATAAGCGCTTGATCCTCACAATTGGTGTCAGAGCAGGTCACAAGTTCGATACCTGGGACGCGCCATTGTGGGGGGGGGGGGGATTGTTGGAGGCAAATCCATAATTGCGCTCCTCTCCGTGGTGAATCCGGAGGGTATATCCGGTGTGAAAGTTATCGAATTCCATGGCGCTCTAATGGGCCTTGCGTATAAGGAAATAAAGTTGCGTTTTCGCTAACAGCTATAGCTTTTGGCGCAATGGTAAGCGCTTGATCCTCACATAATGTTTTTTGCTTTGAAATTAGGATGAGTAAACTTTATATTTATATAGCCTATAATGTTATCTTAGGAGATGTATAAGGTCTCGTTCTGTACAGTCTTTGTCTCTTGAAATTATGGTAATTGCCAGAGAGTCTTTGCTTGCTCTTTCATAGGTCCAGTATTTTTTATAGTGTACGTATTATTAAAGTCTGATGTAATTATTCTAACCAAGATTTATTCATTTACTCTTCCTCTTGGAATAGCTGGTTGCATTCCTTCAAATGTGTTTTAGGACAACTTAACATAGTTTTAAAATTCTATGTTAATATTTGCATCTGGTATAACATAATTTTCGTAACATGTGGCATATAAGATTAGTTTGAAGTATTTTGTTATTGGTATCGTTACTGTGAATGCCAGTGTGACATTGAAGTATCCTATATTGTTTGACATTTCTAATTGGGCTATTCCAAATAGACCTTTTTGGAAATTGTTTCACCTTTTGTCAACTAGGCAACAAAGGATGTTAATTCCATTCTAAGGTCTATCAAGTCCTTGAATTCTTACTTGGAAAAGTCCAAAGGTTAGGAATTGAAAATTCATATATGTTCCTCTTTATCTCAACTATTCTGGTTCAAAGATTTGAATTAGTATATATTTTCCAAGGATATGATTCTTGCTACAATTAGTCATACTGTAGTTAGGGGTCTTTGGGATGACTCATTCTTGAAAGAGGTCTATGTATCTAACTAGAGAAAGATGTCTATTATTTATGGATTCTTTTACGTATTTCCAGTCCATTTATCCCCATTCCTTCCATTGGAGTGGGTGTAAAATATTTATTTCTTTTCACCATGTTCTAATGTTGGAGGAAAAGTCTCGTACTCTTTGGATCATCAAATTTTGATTTCCATTGCTAAGAGTAAAGCTCGATACTCCTTTGGTCTTATCTAACCCATCGTTTCTAATTCTTCCCGTTGAGGATTCTTCTTTTATGGTGACGAGCGAGGTTTCTTTGAACTTACAAGTGATAAAATTATTTTTGTTCAATGTTTTACTCAATTCTTTTTAAAGATTATAAGTAATCTTTTTGTCTCTTGATTTGGCTGATAGTTTCCCTAAGGGCCAACTGGTTTTTATACATTTTAGTGTATAATTCTTCATTCATAGTTCTAACATTTTCTATAAGAGAACTATGTGTTTTGGCAATATATCTTTTTAATTCTTGCATATTCTCATTTTTTAAGTCTTTTCTAGAAGCGTTTTCTTTTACAAGTTTAGCTTTTAAAGTCTTAAAGTTCTTGTCTATTTTATCGACATGCATCAAAATATGAGGTGTGTCTAGATTTGCTTCATTAGCCTAGCTAGGTTTTTCATAAACAACTTTTATTCCATTCATGATTTCTCTTAATTGTTTTTCAATCATAGCCAAATTTTCTCGAATTTCATTTATAATAACTTCTTGAGTCTTAAAATGTTATCCTATTTATGGTCTAAATAGTACGCCATGTTTTGTTGGAACTTAACAAAGTCATTATACAAGGTTCTTAATCCTTCAGTCTTAGCTTGCAAATCATTTCTTAGGCCTTATCCATAGTTATACTCACAATCTTGAGTGACCGCTACAGATGTAGAAATGAAGTTTAGTCTGTCTATAATACCAATCGTTGCTTTATTAGCATTATTGATTTATAATTATATATTTCATCGCTCATTTTCTCTATTATCTTTATATAAAAGTCTGATATATCTTGAGGAATGAATCCTCTTAGTACTTATTAGAGAATTGGATTGCATCCCGGTTGTCTGCACCGAGGATGCCATAGCAAGATGGTGTACCAAAAAGAAGGAATAAGACTCTTATTGAAATGGTAAGATCTATGATGAGTTATTCGGACCTACCTTATTCTTTTTAGTGAAATGCTTTAGAAATAGCTGCATATATTCTGAACTTGGTACCATCAAAGTCAGTACCTACTACACCTATAAAATTGCGAACTGGGCGTAAGCCTAGTCTGCGGCATATTCGGATATGGAGTAGTCGAGCACATCTGCTGAAAGGTAATGTGGATTTGTTGGAATCAAGAATAGAAATGTATTTCTTTGTTACGTATCCAAAAGGAATCAATGGTGGTTTATTTTATAATCCTCGAGAATGTAAGGCTATTGTTATCAATGCCAGATTCTTAGAAGAGGATTATATCATAGACCATAAGCCCAGAAGTAGTGTTGTTGTAGTGGAAATGAGAGGAGAGAAAAATAAGGCACAATTCGTTTATACCTTTAGTACAAGTGAAAATACTACAGTAAATGGATATCGACATTCCATTACCTCATCGTAGTGGGAGGATTGCCGATACTTGTGCACATCTTGAATAAATCATTAATACGTAGGTTCTTGAACCAGCACAACGTGTGGATAGTGAGTTAGTAAGTTCAATATTTGCACAATATACACAAACACAAGTAGTGCCTCGTCATAGTGGGAGGGTTGTTCGTCAACCTGATCGTTTTATGTTATTTGGAGAGTCTTATGACAAGGTCCCTGATGAACAAGAAACGAACCTTTTTTAACTACAATGAAGTACTTCAAGATAAAGATACAGAAAATGACAAAGGGTTATGAAATCTGAAATAGAGTCCATGTACTCTAACAAAGTCTTGAATCTTGTAAAACCACCCGAAGGGATAAAACCTATCGGATACAAGTGGGTATATAAGAGATAGAAAGGATTAGACAGGCTTAAATCAAGGCTTATTATTAAAAGGGTTCACTAAAAAAAAAGGGGATCGATTATGATGAAACCTTTTTGTCGGTAGCCATGCCAAAGTCTATTCAGATTCTCTTATCCATTGCGGCTCATCTTGATTACGAGATTTGGCAAGTGGATGTCAAGACAGGTTTCCTTAATGGAAGTCTTAATAAAAGCATCTATATGATGCAACCAGAAGGATTCATAGCAAAGGGCCAAGAGCACATGTTGTGCAAGCTGAAGAAGCCCATTTATGGGCTTAAGCAAGTGTCTAGATCTTGGAACATCTGTTTTGACCGTGAAATCAAATCTTTTGGTTTTGATCAATGTTTAAATGAGTCTTGTGTGTACAAAAGGCGCAGCTGAAGCGCGGTGGTATTCTAGGTATTGTATATGGATAATATCTTACTTATTGGAAGCGATATATGAATATTATCTTCAGTGAAGGTGTTGTTAACAAGTCAGATTGATATGAAGGGCTTATGAGAAGCCAGTCATATCCTTGGTATTAAGCTTATGCGAGATTGGAAAAATAGGATGTTAAGCTTATCCAAAGTACTTATGTCGATACAATTCTTGCCAGAGTTAGTATACAAGATTCCAAGAAAGGGTTTCTCCCTTTTTAGGTATGGAATCACTCTATCCAAGATCAATGTCATAAGACACATGATGAGATAGAGAGAATGAAGGGAGTTCCTTATGCTTCGGCAGTGGGAAGCCTCATGTATGCTATATTGTGTACTAGACCAGACATTTGCTTTACCATTGGTATGGTTAGCATATATTAGTCTAATCCAGGGAAAGAACACTGGACTGCGGTAAAACATATCGTAAGTACCTTAAAAGGACTCAAGATTTTATGTTGGTTTACCAGGCAAACAGTCTAGTACCTGTTGGATACACAGATAAGGATTTTTAGTCAGAAGTTAGGATTCCAGAAAGTCAACTTCAGGTTATGTGTTTACTCTAAGAGATGGAGTCATTAGTTGGAGGATTATCAAGCAGTCATGCATTGGTGACTCTACCATGAAAGCTGAATATGTGGCTGCTTTAGAAGTAGCTAAGGTAGCAGTTTGGCTCAGGAACTTCCATATGAATCTAGATGTGGCACCTTCAGTGTCATAAGCTATTTCACTTTATTTTGATAATAGTGAAACTGTTTCGAACTCGAAAGAGCCAAGGATTCGTAAGAAGGAAAAACACATAAAGTGCTCACGTTGAGGGAATGGGAGTGAGATGCATAGCTGCATGACTTTGAGTCTAAGTGGGAGATTGTTAGAGTGATATACTAAAAGCCATAATTTTCTTGTTGGTTTGGATATGTTATTAACTTGGTTTTGCTATTTTAATGAGATCTTTATGGGTAATGATTGCATTATATTATTTATTTAAATATTGTGCATGTGTGTCTTTTATTCCATATAGTAGATAATTTGGTGTGTAGAGTATAACTTACACATAGAAGATCATATCATCGGTTCTTGTAGAATATAAGTTTAATGGTTCACAATCTTAGATGGAATTGGACACCCATCGGTAAGATTGTAGCACAAGTTTTAGTAGTTTATCTTGACTACAGGAAACGGTATAGTTTTAACTCGTTATACTAGTACACTTTGTATGTATTGAATAGGACCAGTTTGGGTTAATTGTTTTTATACTGACTATATAAAACAATTTAAAATCTCATGGTTATTATGATTACTTATGCTCTTAATCTTGAAATAATTAATAGACATATATATGTAGTGTTTGTTGTTTTAACTCATTATGAGTGAGATTCATTTATGGATCAATAATCTTCGTGAATTGGATGATGAAACTATATGTATGATGAATATTAATTATTGATGGAATCCACGTCCCAATATAAGGATTGATGATAGCCCCTTGAAAAACTTATAAGTTTTGATCATGTCAAACCCTGCAGGTGGATTATGTTGATCCGACATGTCAAATAAGTTAAGTAATAGGCTCAAGGATTAAGAAGTCATTTAAATATAATTTTCAGTAATTTAATTTAAACGACGGTTATCTGTAATCTTAACGTGGGGAGAATAATAAGTATTTAATAATAAGGAGTTCAAAATATAATTTTGAGATAAGGACTGGAGTGCAATTATAATTCTTTAGTGGTGTGAATTATAATTTATGGAAGGAACTAATTCATAGTGGAATTAGGATTCCAACTTTCCATAGGAAGCCCAAACACTTATTTCTCCTTAAGGTCCCTATCGTAGCCTTATATATACGCCGGCCTTGTCACTTCTCAAGATAACAATAATTCTCATGAGTTAGGATTTGTTTTATTGAGAGAGGAGAAAATCTTGGTGATACTATAGCCCATACTCGGTGCAAGATTTGATGGCGGAAGGAATACGATAGAAGATCTTTAGATTTTTCGGCACATCAGTCGTAAATTAATCATAATTTTTGATCGCACCGTTGGATCGGGCTGATTTTTGGATATGTGGTTCAAAATGCAAAGTTACAAATATTGTGCGAAAAATCAGGACAATCAGAAGTTGTTTCGGTGGCAAAAAAAATTAATTTTCGCAGCCCAGCGAGAATTAAAAAAAATCTGACCAAATCGCAATCTGATGCTTTCAAACCATAGTCTCCTCATATGGATCCTCTACATGATCCACAAAGGTGAAATCCCTTTATTCTTATAGGGTTTTAGCAGAAGTTTTTTGTTCAATCTATACGCAATATCAAACGATCCTGTATTTATGTCTCCATCAATTGATATCAATTGTTGTGCACGCTGGCACTTGGGTCGGGCCCAAGGCACCAGCCGGGCCCGCTCGTCCGCGCACATAGCAACGATACTGTCCCCAACTTAAACACCTTTAGGCCACAGGTGTGGGGCTTTATCTTAAAAGGCATCGTTACTATGTGGAGACTCTCCCCCACTTATATACCTATGTTGAGTTCTACAATTTCTCCATGTGGGATCAATGGTTTGAGCCAACCATTCTCAACACTCCATTGTAAGCATTGAGAGAATAATGTAGTTAGAGAGATACTTGAGTGCTTGTAACCTGAACCCCTTCAATATAATACAAAGCACTGAACTCCTAGCTCTATTTCACAAGAGGATGAGCAACCTATATTTTCATACAGGACGAACCTCCTCTTTAAATTTCTGTCTTGTTTTGATTTGGTTTATTGTTATCATAATCATATATTTAATCATTTGACTGTGTGGTCGGAACAGACCAATTCTAGTTTTCCGCACCAAAAGTTTGGCGCCATTTGTGGAAACGACATACATTTCATTGTCATGTCCTTTTCAAAAACACCCAAAAAGCTTGCCATGTCTCATTCAAGACAAAACTAACCAGCTTTTTCAGGGAAAAGTCAACAAGAACCTTTAGCGGCCTTGACAACACATCAGGTCGCTCTCCCAGTCCAAATTGACAGGCTTATAGCTCAAAGAGAGACCCATCAGTCTAGCTTAAAAGATAGGTTAGTTTCAGCCTCAGTGTCTGCCTCAAATCCCTTAGCTCCTGCACGAATTCCAGATATTCACAGGTTGGGAGACCATTATAGAGGGTCTTGGGGGAGTCACAGCAAGACCGATGGGTCTGAAGCTGATTGATCCAATTCTAAGCGCGGGACCAACTATAAGAAAGCATCAGCCAGAACCTTTCCGCCTCCTGCGAGAAACCCACAAGTGAACGTGGTCCGTGAAAGATGTTCTGAAAAAGGCCCTCAATATTGGAGTGGAGACAAATGAGGCTGACCTCCCCTCTTTCCTGTCCTAGAAGCAGCGACATCACCTCAACAGTCTGTGTTTGAAAAAATATACAATAAGTGGCCGGTTAAGGAGGTGGAGAAGAAGCTCAAGTCAGAAATGAAGGTTCAGTTGGCTGAAATGTTAAAGACAATGGGCCACTCTGGAGGGAGCTCAGCAGCAGCTCTGGTTAAAGACTTTGAATCCCTATTTGTAAAGAACATTCAGACCTGTGCAGTTCCGAAAAGATTCAAACTCCTAACTTTGGAGTCGTATGATGGCACTACAGATCCTGTAGACCACTGGTAGCACGAAAATATGATTGGGCTCCAAAACGTCCCTGATGGCATCATATACAGGGCATTTGTCATAACCCTTAAAGGAGCAGTCTGAATGTGGTGCAATAACTTACCGCTTAGGTCGATTCAGAGCTTGTAGGAGCTCAGCACCCATTTTATCTCTCATTTTTTGGGCACACGAAAGTAGTCCAAGCCTTCCACCTACCTCTTCACCATCAAACATAGGTCAACGAAGATCCTAAAGGACTATGCCTGTAGGTTCAACCAGGGGAGCCTTCTAATCAACAATCTCAATAAAGGGGTTGTCGTGGTAACATTTATGGAGGGAGTGAGCTCCCCATATTGCTTGATGACCCTAAGAAGGATGACCACGAAAACAAAGTCCGAGCTGCTGGATGAGGTCAATAAGAAAATTGGCACATTTATTAATGTGCGTTGCCTAAGTGACATACCTAAAGGATTATCAGTCTACGTTTCCCTCTTCTAAGTGAACTCTTAAAGGGGACACAGTCCACCTCGCACATTTATTAATGTGCGTTGCAAAAAGAGCAAGAAATAAGTGAAACAGGTCAACTTAGGAGAACAAAACCCGGAACAATCCATTCCCTTGATCAATGTTCGTCTCCTAAGCGAGGTCTATGCTCAGTTGACTCTTAGGCAGACCCCAAGCCCAGAAAAATAAGACACAGAGAAAAATTGACACTCAATATCCGTCGGTACCTAAAGTGAACTCTTAGGACATAAGACGAACATTGGTCAATGTACGAAAGAGGAAATCGAGAAGCTCCTAAGGGCCAGTTTTGACAACTTAAGAACAAGACGCACATAACAAAAAATTTATGATTGTCAGTGTACGTTTTCTTTTTCGAAAACAACAACAGGCCTAAGAGGCCCAATACTTAGGCAACGTACAATCCTCCAGTCGAAGAATGTACGTCTCTTAAGTTTAGACATACCAAAACGGCAAATTAGGAGGCCACTGAGATACATTCATCGATGAGGACCAATGTGCGAATCTCCTAAGATTGGACACAGGGCCTTCTTAGGCAACGCACATATAGAAACCACGATGTCCATCGTATCTCTTAAATACAGTGTAACCTCCAAGACCTCATTACTACTTGCATTCAAAGCCATGGGGCTAAAATTACAGTTACCAATGCAGTAAAAGCACCTGCCCCATTTTATAACCTTGGTGGGCTTCTCTGAAAAAAAGACCATATCTGTTGGGGACGATCAAGCTCTCGGTCACCCTTGGGAACTCTGAAAAGTAACCACCATAACACAGTTTTTGGTCCCAAACAACCCCCCCTAATTCCAATTGGGGAAGGGCACCTTCAATGAAATTCACAAGCTATTGTGTCCACCTAATAGCATAACCATAAGGTTCCCTACCCCCATCCCCATGCATTGGGAAGGTTCACAGGAAATTTAATGGAAGCTAAGTACTGACAATATATACAGCTCTAAAGAGGTCAGATGTTCAAAATCGCAATACTTAGGAGATCGAAGCTACTGCCAAATTAAATATCGCCTGATGTTAAAGTCTCAAAATATACCACTAGTCTTTAAAAAACTAAAGAGTTAACTTATGGACCCCTGTGATGGAGATAAATAGCTCAGGGAAAAACCTGTTGAGGACTTGGATAACCTGGTCTTAGATCCCTCGCACTTGATAAGGTACGGAAGCATTAGTAACCAGCTTAGCCAAAGGTAGAGAAGAGCTCTCCCAATGCCGGAGTCGAGCTTCCAACTCTGACGTCTTTGCTCGTTGCATGATGATTGAAAGGGTTGAAACCAGATTCATGGTTGTAGGTTGAATGCTGACCGTGCCTTCAAGTTGTGAGGCAGAAGAAAATAAACTTTGCATTAAAGGAATTTAGCTCGTTAAATAAGAGGTTTAGAAGCTCCTCAAGGTGGGTTCCTTGAATCGTCGCATTTCTTACTGCCTAAGTGGCTTGTTCCAACGTGGTCCTGTAAAAAAGCACAGTGGAAAGTGGAGAATATGCATAGATCTTCAAAGCCAAATAAGGTGGACCGAAGATAGTTTCCCACTCCTCGAAGATTAACCAACTCGGACGATGGATTCGACGTCCGCACGCCACCCTTCAATACTGTGGACCCCTCATGGATGCATACCCTGGTTCAACTAGGTAGAATTGCTTTAGAAAATAAAGAAAATACATCGTCCCTTATCTCCAACGAATGACACCAACCTCTCGTTTGGCCTGAACGCCAGGGCTATCTATCAAAGGTCTGTGCACTCCCTCAAGGACCAGATAGGAAAAAATATGAGTCTACATCGACGACATGTTGGTCAAAAGCCTTAAGGTTCTAATCATGTACCGGACCTCAATGGGGTCGCCAGTCTCAAAGAAAACGCATATCGCCTAAATCCAGTCAAGGGCCTTTGGGTAAAGGGAAGAAAATTCGGTGTGGGATTCACAGAGGGGGGTAGAGGCCAACTTTGAGAAAAATTCGAAGCTTTGATCGAGATGAAATCCTGCACCAAGCCGAAAAAGGTCAAAGCCGGCGGTAGTCATAGCAGCCTATAAATAACAATTAATTAATTTATAAAGCTTAGACATGTGTCATCCTTTCTTCAAGACTCTCAATAAAGCCTTCGAGTGGACATAATAATGTGAAAGTTTTTTAGCAACTCAAACAGTATTGGGAGCTCCGCCTCTGCTCAGCCTACCAAAGAAAGATGAGATCCTTTGTTTTACCTTACGGTTTCCAAGACTGCTATCTGGAGCTCCGCCCTTATGATGGAATTAAGAGTAGGCACAATTACCCGTGTATTCTTTTTATACCAGTAAAGCTTCATGAGTCGAACTCGACTGGAGAAGTGATCCATCGGGCCCCTACTTGTCAGGAATCTAAGGCCTAGATGTCTTCCAGGCCCACGCCATAGACATGCTTCGTGAATACCTGCATTGCGAAGGGTTAGACACATTAAAGACAATATGATTGGAACATTTTCTGATAAGATAACCATATGGGCTATGGAGCTCGAGTAGTAGAATTAGTGCTCACTTATAAGAAAACTCGTCGGTATCTCCTAAAGGGATAAGTCTTATGGCAGGCATCTTCGAATACCTGCATAATTAGCCTACACATGGGGAAAGGTCCCTAAATATGATTGGAATTTTCCACCTATGGACCCGAGCACCTCGAGCCCTATCACTTCGATAACTTGCTGCCTAGTAGTTTTTAGTAGAATTAGTGGAGAGGCCTAATCTACAAGTTCTAGTAGCTAGGCCTAGTAGCTATCACCCCCAAGGCCAATGTAGTTGGAGAATTAACTCTAGAATTCCTCTTAAGGCCACGAAGTATAGTATAAACCCTAGTATTAGTATTAGTAGTCAGTAGTAGTAGTCTAGGATAGGCTACATAGTAGTGGGGCAAAGCAAATAGTAGTAGTACAATGACTAGTAGTAGTTGGCCAGTATTAGGCCACAACGTGGACAAAGTATTAGTATTACACGTCCCCATAGTATTAGTATTAGTAGTAGCCTAGTATAAGTAGCTAGTAGTGAGACTAAAATGGTAGTCTTCAGTAAAGTCCCCTGAGCTAGAATAAGTATAGGCAGTAGTAGTCCAGTGGTTCATTAACTGGGATGCCAAACAGTAGTCCACGTGGAGTACTCGTAATAATAATAATAATAATACTAAAGAAATAGCATAGTCTAGTCCAGAATCTGCAAGTGTTGGATTGACCCTATTTTTAGTTACCTACGATTGAAGTTTTTTTGAGTAGTAGTAGTAGTAAAGAAGAATAAGTAGAATAAATATAAGTATAAGTTAGTAGAATAAGTATAAGTAGTAGTAGTGGTAATGGTAGCAGTAGTAGTAATAATAATAATACTAGTAGTAGTAGTAGTAGAATAAGTATAAGTAGTGGTAGTGGTGGTAGTAGTAGTAGTAGTAGTAGAATTAGTATGCTAAGTAGTAGGTAAATGTAGTACAAGTGCCATAGTAGCTTTCTCTTAAGGGGCAGAATAAGTGACCTTTCTCCATAGGCAAAGGATAGACAGTAGTTTGCAGTAGTAGGCTAGTAGTAGTTCCCCAGTAGTAGTTGAGTAGAGGCATAACCACCATATAAGTATAAGTTAGTAGAATAAGTATAAGTAGTAGTAGTAGTAGTAGTAGTAAGAACATCATCTGGTAATGTTTTGTAGTCTCCCAGTAGTAGTAGTAGTAATAATAATGGAATAACAGTTCAATAATGCGACTCTTTAGTAGACTTCTGCGAAAGTAGTTGAATAGAATAACCATATAAGTAGTTGGTCCACCCACAAGAAAATGGCAGTAGTAGTACCAACAAAACACTTAGTGCATTGAAGAAAAGGCTATACGACGCCAAGGGATATTGTTTGAGAGCTCCCAGTCTATTCTCCAGTAGCATACATGTACCACTAGTCGAGTCTAACGGGCGAAACTCCTTTTCACTGACCTAGTAGTAGACTAAAGTAGTAGAATCCTAAGTAGAATGGGATGCCAACATACAAAAATAACTGCCATATCCAGTTTAAACAATGTAGTAGCCTAGTAGTAGCCAACCTAGAATCTCTTTGAAGTAGAATAAATAGAGCAAGTCGATAAGTAGTAGTAGTAGTAGTAGAATAAGTAGAATGGTTAAAAGCTATAACAAGAGGGTAAACAAAGAACCTTAAATGTGACTGACTAGTAGTTTGAAAAGGTGTACCCTAGAATAAGTATAAGTAGTACACATGTAGTGTGTGCTGTGCGCTGCCAAATGAGAAGGTCCATTTGTGTGCCCAAAGCTGTGTGCCTACTACGTGCGTGCTGTGTGTGTGCTGTGCGCGCTCATCGCTGGAACATGAGCACTGCTCAAGAGATATTATCGTTGAAGGAAATCTGCTGTGTTTTTATAACAACTGTTTCCAACGAAAATGTGTGAAAATTTTACTTTAACTTACAACTTGTATTCCACAAAACCCTGTGTTACAAAGAGGTGTGCTTTAGTAAGTGCGCTAGCTGCTAAAGCACACTGCACTGCTCCAAAACCTCTCACAAAGAGGTCAGTGCTGCTGTGCTGAAGAGGTCTGTGTGCCTGTGTGTGATGAAAATGTATTAAAATTTGTGCTAAGTAAAAAGAAGGTGTGCTGTGCTCTGCTGTGTGCGCTGCTGTGTGCGCCACAAGCCTACCCAGTCCAGTCCTTAAATAACCCACAAAGAACATCCAAATTACTTTTTGACAGACCATCAATATTACATTTAGTCCTCGTTGCAAAGGAGGATACCAAACCACTTCAATAATTTTCTAGGCCTTATTTTCAAACTTACTAGAATTAAGTTAAAACCAAATGACCCAAAATAAAATTTGTTACCCCAAACATCATAAGTCAAGAACTTTTAAAGGAGAGTTTCCCCATTACGAAGGGCGTTTGAAATTTTCATATCAGAGTATCTCCTTTATCATAAAGATCCACCTCTTTATTTTTATTTAAGTTTGGGGCCGAGCAATACACATGTTAACAACTTTCTGAGTACTTTAAAACTCTTAAAGGAATGCACCAATGAACATCAAGAATGAAATTTCTACAAAACTTTAGCCTTCAATTTATTAGAAAAATTTATTACAGTAGCATTACTAGCATATTTCAAAAAAGAAAAAGGAAAAATCATGGCTACCATAGCCCCAACCAACTCTGCCCCTAGGTAGGAAGGTTTTCAACTCTTTGTATATGAAGGTTTCAAAGGCTCTGGCCCTTTTTACTACTTAGCTAGACATCATGTTTTTGTGTCAACTCCTTGTACAGCTAGCATGGCGAAGATTCGACCTATTTCCGCTATTTTGGCCTTAACTTTGGGGTCCATTCTGTTTTAGGACCTCGAGGCCTTCAAGATCTTCAGGATTCCGAAGGGCTAGCTCCTTGCATTGTAGAAACGATCAGAAAGAATGAACATTCTATTTATTTTTTTTCCACCCTCAGAGCTGCAAAAGTCCTCCACAGATTTCCTTACAACAGGAATGGACTGCCTTTAGCTAAACTCTACCAAAACTGATGAAGAATATTGTGTTATTTCTTGGTGCAAATAGATACACGAGGTCCAGCTATTAAGCCTGAGACCTTTCAGCCCTGTCCTCTCTTCCTTTACACTCTAGCTCTGCTTTATGTTGAACCCTCCAAAATAGGCAGAGTAATAGGTCCCTTCTAGCCTAATTGCTCGATCTTAAGTCGAAGAGCCTCTTGCTTTTTGGCCTCACTCCAAATAATGCCTTTTAAGAGAATCTTCAAGAAGAAAACATGTAAAATAAAAGAATCTAATTCCTAAACCAATGCAATTATTGAGCTTTGAAGGAAGCATAGCCCTTACTTCTTTTGCCCTCCATATATACACATGAACTATAAATAGAGAATTTCCACCTTATGAGTGGATTAATTCTTAAACAAAGAAGCTAACGGAGTCAGCTTCTTCAACCAAGTAGGGAAGTGGAAGAGGTTCTGTTAAGAAAGAACACTGAATAAATTAGCCCTTTGTGAAGGGAAAAGAAGTCCGGCCAAACCTAAAGGTCATTGGGGACTGACTTGTAGAAGGAGTACTTTTTAGCTATGGAGGCTCCCTCTCTTATGCTATTGGTTCAAATGCTGCTGCTAGAGAGGGAATGTAAGGCCCTTAACAAAAAAGCCCGAACCATATGGGAGTGGGTTAATTGGGGTGTCGTCACTTTCCCATTCAGAGCAACCTTAGCCTTTTATGTAACCGCAGTGAGCACCTTTTCGAAGTAGCACTAGCCCCTTGACTGGGGCATCGCCCCCTTCCAAAGATGAGACTTTCTCAATAGGGCCTGAGAATCCAAGGAAATTTATTAAAAAGATACTTCTATCACATACCTAGAAGGTGCATTCCTTGAAAAGAGGAACACCCCGCTTGAGCACAATTACGCAGTGAAGGAGCAGCTGTGCGGGTGCGGCTTCGTCCTTTTTCCAAAGATTCTTCTTCTTCTTCTTCTTCTTCTTCTTCCTCTCGTAAAGGAGCTCTCTCGTTCTCTCTGTGACTGGAAGTTTTCAGGGCCTTCTTCTTATAGGGCCCACCCACAGTCCCAGTCAGAGGCCTCAAGACTTCTCTCGATCTGTGGCTGCGCGGAAGTGTAGATAGAGTCCCCTAGAATTAGGTCTTTCGTACTTTTGATTGGGTAGTTTATACACTGTGATAATGTGGGGACTTAGGAGACGTACCGCCATTAGCATGCCTATGTCCCTACGTTGCTTAAGTTTGGCATCCTCATCCACGCGAACTTTAATCAGGCTTTTTTAAATATTTAATATTTTTGTAAAGATTTAAGGTGAAATAATATATTTTATATTGTTAAAAATAATAATATTTAAGCGCATAATTTATTTTATTTTTACAATCTATATACTATTAAAAAATATGTAATGTTAAATAGTCTATTGGGGTTAGAGTCTTTATTTTTTGAAACAACATATTTAATTAGTTGGGAATATTTTATTTTTACAAAATCTATATGTTGAAGCCCCAAGTTAAAAAATAACCCTTTGTTCTTTCCGCCAATGTTAGGCTGGAAAATGCTATAACTTAAATGGTCATAAGAAACGCTCCCAGCTGAAATTTAATATCTAAAATCTATTAATCAAGATCAATTTTGGGCTAAACAAGGGGTGATCCATCAAGACTATAGAATTTTCTCAATGGTCGTCCAAAAAGCGTAGTCCATGCAAAAAAATTATTGAGTAACATAGAATCTGGCCTAAAACACTCTCCTCACTTGGACCAATTCTGAATAGGAAATTGGTACACACAATCAACTCTTTACGGGGATACCAAAAATGAAGGAATGCGGATAAATAATATGCTTTATTAAATATACATGCTTTTTCGGTCCCTAGAGTTTTGAACGTTGGGAAACAAATGGAGATCATTTCTTCTTCAATCCACGATAATGGTCTTTACAGTAGGAGGATTGGGGACATTTCCCAAGGGATCTCTAACTTATATAGTTAAGGATTTTTTTGACCGTGACTGGTGAAGTGATCAAAAGAGCTAAGCGTGGAGTAGTGGGGTGAGAAGGGATGAAATAAAGCCCTCTAAGGAAATGCTTGATTAGCCAATCACAAATTAATAAGGGGGAGGGTTCACATGTTTTATAAAAAAAAAATTATATATTTTTGGGCTTTAAGGACTAATTTAACAAAAAAGGTAAAAAATTGCTTTCAATAGTTTTATAAGGCGTACAGGCGAATTAATTTATGAGTTTAAAATTCAAGGGAGCCACTAGCACGTTCGCACGTTGCAACCACGTAAAAGTTTTATAATTTAAAATTTTAGTATTATTTTTTAATTTAATTATTAGATTATAATTTAAAATAAAAATAAGTTGTATTTTACTGGTTGATTTTTGTCGATTTCGTGTTACAGTTTAACAAATATGTGTAATTTTTATTTATATTCAAACATGATCCAGTAAGTTATTGGTTGATATTTATAAATTTGTGTATAATTTTATCTGTAAACTCGTGTAAACCTTCCTCTTATAATACTAGTGGCTGTAAAATATTATTCAACTCGATCTGAGACAAAAGGGCTTTTTGTAATATGCAAAATGGGCTCACTGGTTAATTTACTTTATATTTTCGAAAATATGCTTTCAATCTGAACCAATTTTCTTGCCACATTTCCGCCAGCGCCAACCTTCACGGCCACCACTACTCCACACCAGGCCGCCCAATCTTCTTATTTCTTTCTTCTATTCTCATTGGATGGTTTTTGGCAGTGAGAAACAAGTTTTCAAAAATGGGTTTTGTTTGTAGAGAAAAAGATAGATTGGGCTTTGACGGCCAGATGAGGCGGCTGGAAAGGCTGATCGTCGAAAAAAATGGAGTTGCGGAGCCTTATAATATGTTTTGATTCTGACTAGAGTAGCCAACTCTCACCTACTTAAACTTGTCAGGTAAACCATTTAACTTATGTTAACGGAAGTCCCTTTGTTGCAGTTAACTGTCCTACATGGCATTTTAAATTGTCAAACAAGTCTCAACGTCAACTCCGATCCTATATGGCTTTTTTAAATTGTTTTTGAAATACAAATTACCCATGAATTTTAACCCGATCCAATTGTGACCAATGGGCTTTATTCTCCAAAATATTGAAGAAAATGCATATATACACACACACCCATATATGCATTAGATTTTACGCATTTATGTTGTACGTGATTTTAGTGTATGATAAAGGTCATTAAACCCATTAATAACTATGTGCTAAGAATTGGGTAATTTTGTCGCTAAACGAACTCTTAATTAGAAAAATAGGAGTGTAATATTTTTTTTTAATTATTATTATCCAACAATTGTCTTTAACATAATGTAGGATTGTTATGTAAAGTATTAAACAATAATAGCATTTGACACTCATATAAATAAAGATTATACTACAGAGAAATTTGAAACAACCAATATTAAAATACCATCTTTGGTTTTTTTTCTAAAAAAAAAACCACTTATGCGCAAATAAATAAAGTTCATTTATGCCTGATTATGTATAACATGAATGTTTTACTAAACATTAGATACAATATATTCAATTTTGTGGTTTAAACATTAAACATAATTCTAAATAAAAAAAAACAAGTTTTAGAATTTTTAAATTAAAATAAATTTATAATGTTAAAAATAATGAAATAATTTAGAGCTAATTGGCCAAGTGAAGTAGAGTTAAAATGTATTTGGAATATTTTAAAACTTAGATTATACTAAGCAAACTATAAAATTTTCAAATATTTGATTTTATTTTTGATTTTTTTTGACTTTAGGTGACGCACATTGATCAAAGCGCGTCTTCTAAGTGAATTAAAAATTTTCAAATATTTGATTTTATTTTTGAGTTTTTTCTTTACTTTAGGTGACGCACATTGATCAAAGTGCGTCTCCTAACTGAATTTTAAAATTTTTTGAATAATTAAAATTTTGTTAGAAATTTAGGGGGGAAAATAGATTTAGGCGACGCACATTGATCAAAGTGCGTCTCCTAAGAAAAATTTAAAATATTTGATTTTATTTTTGAATTTTTTGACTTTAGGCGACGCACTTTGATCAATGTGCATCTCCTAAATGAATTTTAAAATTTTAAAATATTTAAAATTTTGATGAAAATTTAGGAGGGAAAATAGCTTTAGGCGACGCACATTGATCAATGTGCGTCTCCTAAGTGAATTTCCAAATTTTTAAAATTTTGTGAAAAATTTAATCGGCAAAAATTACTTTAAGCGACGCACATTGGTCAAATTGCGTCTCCTAAGTGACATTTGAGGTGACGTACATCAATTTGTGTACGTCGCCTATGACTTATCTTAGGAGACGTACAATGACCAATGTACGTCGCCTAAGTGATCTGTCCTTGATGCGACGCATCTTACTATGTGCGTTGCCTAAAGGTTAAGTTTAGGAGACGTATTATATATGTACGTCGCCTAATATTGAACTTAGGCGACGCAATAGCGTGTACGTCGCTTAAGTTAATTCTTAGGAGACGGGGGTGGATTTGGACATAAAGTGCGTCGCCTAAGATGTATCTTATGAGACGAACCTATTTGTGTGCGTCGAAAATAAAAAAAATTAAATAAGAATTCCTAAACCCTTTTTTGGCATAGTGAGCGAAGCCACTAGCTCATATTGTCTTGCTCGAAGAGTAGCACAAAGAGGTGGAGAAGATCGGGACAAAGATGGCGGTTGGATTATTTACAAAGATATATATTCACAAAGCCATGGTGATAATTGTTTCTCCCCCTTTGGAGATTGTGCCCTTTTTTCCATTTCGATCATCAATTATATATAGATATATGTATATTTATGTGTATATGTGTATTTACTGTTGTGTAATGTGCATTTGTGTGTGTAACGTGTGAACATGAAGGGGGAGGAATGTTTTAACTTTGCTTAAATTATATATCAATGGTAATTTTGTCAAAAAAATAAAAATTGTTATACACCATGTGCAAGGGACATGACAACATATGTTAAGTTTTTAACGGAATTATAACAGAATTGGGTTAAGTGCAAAAATATTATAGTTAAAATGGGTATATTGTCAGGTTATTTCGTTCAAAGGGTGACCCGGAAACCCAATTTAATTTAAGGGGGTTTAGTGTAATTTACCCTAATATATTTGACCCTTGAAAAATAAAAATAAAATATGTACCTGAACTTTAATAAAAGCACGCAATCTATATATATATATATAATCAACCCTAAGCTCGTTCATATCGTATCACCAAGAATCTCTTTGATAACACTTGTTAGATCTTGTTAGATCTAAAATAATTATAAATCATAGAATTGTTCATGTCGTATCACCAAGAATCAATAAATTAATATGCGAAAGCGTAACCGAATCCATAGCATGCGATTTGTAACTGAGTGGTTGGCCTTTCAGATCTACACATATTTCTTTAGAAAATCTTTTAAGCTTTCTCTATTCTCTCTGTGATGATGGGGGCTCAATAGGAACAAAATACATACATGCTTTCTAGGGACAATTACCACAATATACATAGATAGTGAATCTTACTATCTTTCCCGTATTTCTATTTTAACCCATCATAAAAATAGAAATTATTCTTAATTATCTACACATTAACGGTCCACACCCTATTAGATATGTTTAAACCCAAATAAATTAAACCTTATTTGATCACTTTTAAAGTGAGCTTAACCATACGACAGTTCAGAACACATCATTATTTCACATATAAGCCCAATATTAAATTAAAGATCCAACATAAAGTTCATACATAAAAAGCTCTATTGCTTTTGATATATATAATACAGAAGTCCTTCCTCAATTGTTTCCTCCCTGAACTTTCCAAAAAAAAATGTTTCTTTGTTTTTTGAGCAAGTATCAAGAGGGTGTTACCATTATGGTTTTCCACCGTGCGAGGAAAACTTGGGCATAGAAGAAATTCTGAGTTGTTTTAGGATAAAGAGAGCAATCTAATTCGGGACTCAACCAAATTTCTCCTTTTATAGTTTCCAATTTTGGGTAACATTGTTCTAATTTTGCTTATAAGTTATTAGCGATTTTTAAGACTATATCATGTCATTATTATATTTTGCCTATATTTTTGTGAAAGTTTTAATATGGACCTTGAAAAATTAAGAATCACCTGCTACTAATGTCGTACAAAATTATTTCGCTTTAAGGGTGTTTTTTTTATGATGAAAACAAGAGATGGTTCTCAATTTAATAACGCTAGAATTTTGTCGGCTAGGATTTTCGAAGGTACTTTCATTCATTCCTCACTTGTGGTTATATAATGGTAAATTTGTTTTGACTGGTAACCAAAACTATATAAATTTTGTAATTTTGGTGTTATTAAATTTAACTCGAATTATTATATTCCAAACTAATAAATTATATCCTTCACGGTACTAATTTTGTAGTGTTACCAACAAACTTCTATCTATCTATCTTTTTGGATATGTTTTTTTTTTATTATTGTAATCTTCTTCTTGCCTAGGTAGGGTTGTGGGCCTTTGTTCAAGCTGTGGCGATATCGTCATTTACTTTTGCTGGGAAGATATATATATATTTTGTGGTTTGTCATGTTATTCTCCTGCAAAATTAATCGTTCTATATGTACAATTAACACAATACTCGTATGAAAACATATTCTAATTAATTCCTCTTCTAGCTCAATATTTTTATATCAAAATGAATATATACTTTGGACGATAAAGGTTTATTTTTCTATTATATCACATGCTATTAGAGGAAGTTGTGTAGTGGCTGGAGGTTCCAAATCACAAAATTCTTTAATCCTACTACTTATGTATTAATTGTTCATTAGTGTTGTGAGCAATGTGAAAATATAATGAAAGGGATAATATGATATAACTAGTAAACATGATTATGCACAACCTGATGCCACTCATATTTTTTCAATATTCAACACCCAAAATATGCACGCATGATGTTCCATGATTTTTCAATTAAGCTCCCCACAAAAGGGAAAAAAAAAAAAAACACTAATGAAGCCTTGAATGCAAGTGTCAACAAGAATTTATTCTCACAGTTGCAATCTCGCAAATTAATCTAGAATACGAAATACATAAGAAGGGCACTTTAATTATGGTTTCTTAGGCTCTGTTTGATAACAACATAGAAAATGAAAAGAAAAACGCTTGATTTGTGTGAAAAGCTAGAAAACGAAGTTGAGGTATGTGATGAAATGCTCTATATTTCATGGTCATTTTTATGAGTAGATGTCCTCTATCATTCATTATTTTTTGTGAAAAATTTTTCTTCCTCAACCCCGGAAATTTTTTTCCCGTGGAAGAAGTCAAAAAATAATAAGATATCTCACCACATGTCTCAACTTATTTTCTAACTTTTCTAAAAAATCAACTATTTTTGTTATCATTTTTCATGTTGTTGTCAACCTTTAATAGTATAAAAAGTTTGTAAGAAAGTCATTACAAGTAGTGAAATGGCTGCTAGAACTGAAATGATTGCCCATGGACTGTTTAAATAACTCCTCCTTAGTTTCGATATCCATCGATTTTTCCGCTTGCCATAATGCACATTTATTTTCTCAAAGACTCCATTATAATGGGAGTGCGTACCCGACCAAAAAACTGACTTAGTGAGTTTGTTAAACATGAATGAGACCTCCTCATCTTCACCTAGCCAATTGTCAATAATTCCATTGCGACAAAGTACTCTAACATCATTTGGAGAATTAATGAGACAATCAAGAAAGACAGCGTAATCACTAACAAAATGGGAGCGAGGACCCTCACAACATTGCTCATATGCGATAAGATTCCTAAGGAATGATTCAGTCGCATCTGTAATGGTTAAAAGTGGAATTTGCAATACCCCCTCTTTGAACTTTATATTGAATAAGTTACTTTCACTTCCATTACTTTCTTTACTCTTCTTAAACTTAATTCCAGCCCCTCTCAGTTCCGTCACACAATCAATGAACTTAACATCTCTATCGCATCTCTCCTCTGAAAATGAAGGCTGCCAGTTGTCATATAGTACCCCGAGCAAATGCTTATACAATGTCTTCAAATCCCCTGGTATATTTTTTTCACGCCCTTTACCTGGTAAAAGATCTTGAAAGAAATTAATGACCCAAGAAACAAATAAAGGGTGATTATTTGGACCTTCAATCATGTCAAACAACTCGCAGAGAACAAAAAATGGAATTTGATTCTCAAACAATAATAAATCACGCTGCAATGTTTTAACGACCCAGTCCATTTCAAAGATAGGATCCTTTTCCTCCCTGAAACATCTGTCTTTAAACTTATGCACCAATTCAATGATGAAACAACCATCTAATAGCAACATTTCGACCCATTCATCTTTATCAAGGGCAGGGGTTTCAGCATAGCATCTACGCGTGTCTTGTTCTAGTTCTCTTAGAGCAAGCACATACCTGTTCAACTTTTCATTGTTTCCTCGAAGATGATGACTCAAATAACGCAACTTGTGGTCCTCCATCATCTTCAAATTTTCGTTACGGTGGTGATAAGGACCAATTGCAATGATATTTGGTTCATAGGCCTTCTCATTGACTTGGCGTAGTTCGTCATGTACCCTAAAGATACAACACTCATACGAGGGGAGTAGGCGATCAAGCTTTTGTCTGATCTTAATGCAAACATGATCTTCTTGCTGAATTTGCGGCATGCTTGTTTAAACAAAGGCAAACATGAAGCATATCAATAAATAAACTCTCTTCCATCTTTGTCTGGACAAATTTGTCCATCTTGATTTTTCGGTTGTGTAATTATGTTATAACCTAATATGTCGTTAATTAGCTAATAAGAGTCCTTGTAAGAATTAAAATCTACACCAGCTGATAAATAATTACTCAAAATCTACAAAAGTTTATTGATAATTATGAATATATTTTAAGGTAAGATAGTTAGACTTCTTATTGCATAACATATAAGAGTGTTTGTTAGAACTAAAATTTAATTACACTGGTAGAGGCCATTCAAGACCGGTCTTGATGGCTTGAAAGCTTGTACTCTAAACATATGCTTCCACTAAGGAAATCTGATCTCTATAGACTTTAATTAACATCTGTCATCTTCCATGGTTCTCTCTTTTTACGCAATGTTTTTTTTTTCCTTATACAAACAGTTTATCAATAGATTTAGGGTTTGGGAGAGAAGAAAATGATAGGGTGACAGGGTTCAAACTTGAAACCTAATGAGAAGGATTTACCCAGTTAATATCCCACCAAATCTAACTTTTTAATATTGTAGCAACAATATATATATATATATATATATAGACTTCTACAACTACAACTACAACGAAATAATAGTAGATACTTAAGCAAGGAATGCAATTATATATGTATTAATTAATGTAGGCAGTACGTTGTTGATTAACTTTTTAATATTGTAGAAACATTTTTATATATATATATATATAGACTTCTACAACTACAATGAAATAAAAGTAGATAAACATGGAATGCAATTATATATGTATTAATTAATGTTGGAGTTGCTGATTAACTTTTTAATATTGTAGGAATATTTATATATATATATAGACTTGTAAAACTACAATGAAATAAAATTAGATACTTAAACATGGAATGCAATTATATATGTATTAATTAATGTAGGCAGTCGTTGACTAACTTTTTAATATTGTAGCAACATTTTTTTATATATATAGACTTCTACAACTACAATGAAACAAAAGTAGATACCTAAACATGGAATGCAATTACATATGTATTAATTCATGTAGGCAGTTGTTGATTAACTTTTTAATATTGTAGGAACCTTTTTTTTTTTTTTTTTTTTATATATATATATAGACTTCTACAACTACAATGAAATAAAAGTAGGAGTTAATAACACTTTTGACTCCCGAAGTATGCTAGTAGTTGTACTTTAGTTCCTAATGTTTCGATTTGGGCGCATTAAAACTCAAAGTTTAGCAATTGTTTCAATGTAGTCCAATAACTAACTTCGATCTTTTAAGTTTTAACATAATATGCCATTTAATTTCTTTTTCATTTTTTTGTAAAATTTTGTGTCACAATTTCGGACCTTAGATGACTGAATTGGAAATAATGTTAAACTGCAACATTGAAGCTCTCAAAATTCTCTTAGTGATACACTCAAGAAATCCATGATTCGGAGTCTCGGGGAAAAATTATGCTTTAAAATTTATTTGAGTTACTTTAGGTATCTTTAAAAAAATATTGAAATGTAAACCCATTTTTTCTCTCTCTGAAACTATTTCTCCATATAATTTACATTTATTTATTGCAAATTTAATGGATGATAAACCCAGTTGAGGCCTAATTATTCTTTTAGGTTTTTTTTTTTTGCTTAATCTTTTAAAAACTTAATTATTGGAAATCTATAATTGAGGGAGGCTAAAAGTAAAACGGCTTATTAGATGAACTGAAACCAATATCCCTGAAGAATAGATATCATCATCGTCCATTTTACTTTTAACCTCCATTAATTATATATTTCCAAAAATTAAGTTTTTAAAATATTAAAACAAAAAAACTTAAAAATAAAAAGAAGAATTAAGTCGTAATTGGGTATAACAACCATTAAATTGACAACACATAAATTGTGTAAATGACCTGAATATAAATTATGTGGAGAAAATAAGCTTGGAGATTAAAAAAAATGGTTTGCATTTTAATATTTTTTTAGAGATACCTAATGTGACTCAAATAATTTTTAAAGCAAATTTTTTTCCCCAAGACTTCGAATCATATGTTTTTTAGTGTATCACGAGGAGAATTTCGAGAGCTTCAATTTTGCAGTTCAACATTTTTTCAAATTCGATCATCTGGAAGTCCGAAATTGTGACACAATTTCACAAAAAAATGAAAAATAAATTAAATGGCCCATTATGTTAAAAAACTTAACAGAAGTTAGTAATTGGACTATATTAAAGCAATTTCTAAATTTTAAGGTTTAATGCACTCAAATCAAAATATTAAGAATTAAAGTACAATTACTAGCATATTTCGAGAATCAAAAGTAATACTAACTCTAAAAGCATATACTTAAAACATGAAATGCAATTATATATGTATTAATTAATGTTGGCAGTTGTTGACTAACTTTTGAATATTGTAGCAACATTTTTTTTTATTATATATAGACTTCTACAGCTACAATGAAATAAAAGTAGATACACCTAACCACGGAATGCAATTATATATGTATTAATTAATGTAGGCAGTTGTTGATTAACTTTTTAATATTGTAGGAACATTTTTTTCATATATATAGACTTATACAACTACAATGAAATAAAAGTAGATACTTAAACATGAAATGCAATTATATATGTATTAATTAATGTAGGCAGTTTTTGATTAATTAAAAATATAAGCAAAGATTACTAACAATATTAAGCCGTATAGCCATACCCTTTATTTTTCTCGGATCTCACAATTTTACATGTCGCTGCATTGTGTTTTTAAAAAGTTTCAACTCATTCTTGCTCTCTTTTAAAACCAAAATCTAATTACATAGAAAATTACTAAATGATAATTATTGAGTCATGTTGTTATGTTAAACATCTATATATAGATGAATGAGGTCCCAACATTCTTTAATATATGGCGCAAAGTTTTATACAAGACTTTATCTTCTCCAATAATAATATTTCCGTAATAATTTCCTTGACCCAATACTAAAATTTAATCTCGGTTAATTAAAAGCACCTATGGTAATCGCAAAAAAAAAAAAAATACATCAAAACGATTCAATAACTAATTTTGTTGGATGATCAAGGTGGTCAAAATAATAATTAATAAATACCCGCATCGCAAGTGCTCAAAGACCGGTATAATTTTAAAAAAAAAATCAAAATTCTCAGCAAATATTTTCTTGAAAAAATAAGTTTAACGCCGAAAACAAGTCATATTTACGGTGCAATGAAACCTTCAATGCTTTGATAATAATTATTCGAGCGTTTTCGGGAAAAATCTCCATTACCTTACATAATAGTGAACCGTGTTGTATATTAACAATCATATATTAACTTTGAAAAATGAACATATGTACTATGAGGTTATATGTTAGCCTTGTTATGAATGAAAAGAATAATATTTTGCATAAAAGTCTATGTCAAATCTAATACATATATGTTATATTTTAATTCTTTTTATTTATAAGTGCATAAGGGCACAAATTAACCTACCTTTTTGGCAAAATACTATAGTACCCTTATCTACCTCATTTCTAAAACCAACACCATTACTTTCTATCGCTCTTTAGAGAAGTTGATTATGGTAATAGATAGCTAGAGTATTTTGCCGAACTTTTTAATCCTTAAATACGAAAAATTATTTTGAGGGATAATTTTTTTATGAAATTTGATGAAAATCTCTATGATTAGTAGATATCTTTATCAAATTTCATAAAAAATTAATCGAGAATTGGGTTAACTAGGAAATTGATATATATATATATATATATATGCGCATACATGAAAATAGTAAGACATGCACATGCATCATGTGTGTGTCCGCATCTAGTTAATTAGAAGTTAATTAATTAATTGTCTGTGCTTTGAAAGTAAAGGCACCCTAAACAAAATCCTCTGATTGTATGTGAAGAAGAGCACAATGCAAGTATGAAATTAATTGACTTACATGGTGGTATATAGATCCTCAACTAATAACTTGCAATATCTTGTCGCTGGATTGATCGATCCCCAGGCCGGAAGAACTACACTACTCTATCTTTATCTATATATCTATCTTTAACAACCTGAAATGATAGTTAAAAGGTTTTCTTTGAAACAATTCAACTTCATCACCGGTATTTATCAAAACCCGAATTAATAATAATGAAGTTAATTTCCTCTCATCTTCCTTCTAATTTCCTCACCATTATTCTCCTGGCCCCACGTATATAATAATGTAGTAATCATGTATGTAGTTAATTAATTCCTCTCCTCTTCCTTCTTATCCCCTGCAGGTCCCGCCTTTAAAAATATTTTTGTTTGGTCACTTTAGGAGCTTTCTAGGAAATTTCGCACAACCACCATTGCGCCAATGGCACCGAAGCTAGAAGTAGGGGTGCGAAAATGTAGTATTTATATTGTACCAATCCGTACCAAACTGAAACATTATTAAAATATATCGAAATTTATTTTAAGGACATTTTTTATAATATTAATTTATTTTAAGAAAAATAATAAATGTTGATGTACAAATATACTCCTAATATAAAATACCTCTACCTTTCCATGAACATATCCATTTGTAGCGATGGCGAAAATTTTATTTCGGCTAATAATCTTCGAATAAACATTTGGAACTTGAAAATTAGTAATCAGAGTTTCAATATTATTGATGTGAAGCCTACGGACATGGAGGATCTTATTGGTATGGTTATAATCTTTGATGAAATTTTAAATTAGTTCAGCGTGTCCCTGTTTTTTCTTGTCTTTGTTCATTCTACTTCATTTATTGTTAAAAGTTTAGCAATCCTAATTTGATGTGGCCGCGGCTATCTCTCTATTTATATATTTAGTAAAATAAAGTTATGTCCCCGTTTGTTCTTGTCTTTTTAATTTTTAGCGCTATTTTAGTGTTAAACAATTTATGCTAAATATGTTTTAACACTATGTTAATAATTACTATGTTCTAGAGAATTGTTGCTATATCTATTTTAGTATCTTGATGTGTAGAATTGGATAAGTGCTAAAACTGTTTTAGTACCTTTAGTTTATTTATATGTGTTCACTGGTGTTGCTAAAACCTTTTTAGCACCATTCCACTGTTGAACAATTGGTACTAAAACTGTTTTAGCACTATACGACTAGTTACTTGGGACAAAAATTGTGCTAAATCTGTTTTAGCACATTTGAATTTCGTTGTTCTTTGTTTTTTGTTGGTATTAAATTTGTTTCAGCACTATGTAAATAGTTACTATGTTCTAAACAATTGGTATTAAATCTATTTTAGCACCTTGATGTATAGTATTTGATGAGTGCTAAATCTGTTTTAACACCTTCAGTTTAGTTATATATGTTCACCTGTGGTGCTAAAACCTAAAACCTTTTTAGCACCATTCTAGTGTTTGATAATTGGTAATAAATTGTTTTAACACTATGTGATTAGTTATTTTGAACAAAAATTGTGTTAAATCTATTTAACACCTTTGAATTTTGTTATTCTTTGTTTTTTATTGGTGCTAAATCTGTTGTAGTACTATGTAAATAGTTATTATATTCTAGAGAATTGGTGCTAAATTTGTTTTAGCACCTTAATATGTAGCATTTGATGAGTGCTAAATCTTTTTTAGCACTTTCAGTTAGTTATATGTGTTCACTTATGGTGCTAAAACATTTTTAACACTATTCTAGTATTGGACAATTGATATTAAAATTTTTTTAAAACCATGTGATTAGTTATTTTGGACACAAATGATGCTAAAAGCATTTTAGCGCCTTATAAATAGTTACTCTATTCTGAAGAATTAGTGCTAAATCTATTTTAGCACCTTAATATGTAGCATTGGATGGGTGCTAAATTTGTTTTATCACCTTGAATTTCATTGTTCTATATTTTCTATTGGTACTAAATTTGTTTTAGAACCTTGAATTTCGTTGTTTTGTTTTCTATTGATGTTAAATCTGTTTTAGCACTATAAATTTTGTTATTCTCTATTTTGTATTGTTACTAAAAGCCTTTTAGTCCCATTTCAATATTGGACAATTGGTGCTAAAACTGTTTAAGCACCATGTAAATAGTTACTCGGTTTTGGATGATTGGTGCTAAATCTGGATTGAATATGTTTATATTTTTTTTAATGGAGACTTGTTTATATATATATATATACTTTTATATCTTCCAATCTATTTTAATAAAGTCTTTTGTCCAACAATTAAAAATACTTGGTAAATTAGGGAAGAAACTAAATAAATATTGTAAAATATTGTTGACCAAAAAAGGATGTGTAGAAGTATTGTGACTTTTCTTCTATTAAGAGAACAGAAGGCACTACAAATTAAGAGACCAAAAAGAAAAGTAGAGAAGCAAGAGAAAGAAACATGTTTGAGAGCTTTGCACTCTTTTAGTCTCTCCCAATGTACGTACAGGTATTAATTAATTTGTTATATTAAGGTTATTGTATTATTAATTAAATAATGAATGGGTATCAGTGTCTTTTTTGTGCAATATTCTTAATTTATTGTACTAATTTATAATTGTCCATTAAAAATATGTTATTATTGGATGGGTCCTTATGTCCAATTGCCCTTTTGAATTTTGTGAATTCACGTAATTAATTAAAATTAATTGTGAAATCATACTTGTGTAATCCTCTTAATTATTCAATAACTAACTAACATTAAAATATTAATTTTCTTGATTATTGAGCTTCAGTCTTCATAAATAATTATTCACCCCTTTATTTTCCTATAGAAAACACTATCAACAGCGGATTCTATTTCGTTAAGAAAGTATTTATTTATTAAAAATATTTTTTATTTTTTTAAGTATCCTAATCTCATTCTTAGATGTTTCAAACTGATTTCTATTACTATTTTCTTTTTGTTTCTTTTCACCTACAAGAGGAGGCTTGGTGATCACTTGATGGGATATGATGTTTAAATTTTTTTTGAAGTGTGAACTCCCCAATGTACTGCCTATTTTGTTTTGTATGTGTACTGCTAGCTATCTACAATTCTACCTTGTTTGCTATTGTTGGTTTGTTGTAACTACTTGCAATGCTACTGGACTATCCACTCTACTTTCAATTTGCTTTTCTTTTTTTCCTTTTTTTTTTTTCGAGATTGAGGTTTTGCTAATGTGTCGTACCATATCGTACTATACCGATATTTGGGTATACTGAATTTGGTATACTTAAAGTTTTGGTATGGCAATAGTTGTATATTTTGGTGTACCGAATTTTTGATACAATACACGGTACACTCAGAATGATACGATATTGTACTAAATCCACCTTAGTGATGTCCAAAGTGGGGAGAGCCACTAGCCGGTTAATTATGTGGGTTCACCAATTATTAGTAAGAGGATATAGGTTCCAATTCCATTGTAAACAAGTTTGAAATCTATTGGCCAAAGTGGGGAAGTGTGTTTTTTGTCTGAGGGGAACAATCTTTTTTTGGAGACAATAAATAGCTTAATTAATCTACTTAATATTTTAAAAAATTAAAAGGCTCTATTTTACGTGCTACACAAATCCGCTTCCTCTTTAATTAATCATCAGAATTCATAACTTGAGTCCTTAAACAAAAATGTCATTATAATTTTTAATATGAGAAATTATTAAGTATCTTATTGCACAAATTTAAGGTTCGTTTAGTTGCGTAAATTAATTTATTTATAATTGTTTCGTTGTAAAGTAAGACATTGCAATTACAATTGTTTTTTCCGCATGAATATATTATAATTATCAGTTATGTAATTTCAATCATATCTTTACGTTTTTCTTGTTTATTGTCTTAAGTATTAACTTTATTTTATGATTTTATATATTACTCATTTTTGAAACCAAACACTAAAATTAAATTTAAATAATTTAAATAATTTAAATAATTTACAAATTAAAAAATTTTAAATTATCCAATTAGTAATAATCAAATGGGCTTTTAAACTGTTGTCGTAGGATAATTCATGAGTATTTTCTTTAAATACTCTTATAAATTATAATCTTTATTAAATTTTTATTCAGGATGGGTCTCAATTTTTCTCTGGATAACATGTTGTATTTTCGCTAATATTATTTTGACATTCCTCGTGCAATGCACAGGTCTAAAGTCAATATTATCTAGTATAAATTAAGATAATAAAAGTTACCTATTAATCCCTTTATTTTAAACATAAATAAAAAGAACAATAAATTGAAATTAAATAATATAACAAAGTTACCATAATGCCCGTCACATCCCTATCAATCTATATATAAACCTAATTTGTCAACTTAACAAATTACCCGGTATAAGCCATTATTACCCGTTTAATATAATGAATTATTTTGAGTCGAATATAGATCAAAATGTTAAACCATTATCAAATCAATTTAGACCCATTAAATTAGTATATATAAAATTAATAAATACATGTATTATTCAAACTATACATATATAGATTATAAATGCATTTGTCATATTACCCAAATTATACATATATATAATAGAAAATATATGCATAAACATGAATATGTATAAAATTACACAAGTAACTGTATATTTAAAGGGTCTTAACAGGCGATAATGGGTTAAGGAATATTAATTGATACCGAATCATTAACTATTGTGTCATGTGGAGTCGGTACTGATATGACTCGAAATTGTTAAAACTTAGCTCATTAACATATAACTTCTTCTTGTATTATTGTATTACGTATTGTTTTGCTGGATTTACTTAAATCTCAATTGAATTAATTCAACTCTTATCCTTGCTATTGTCTATGGTAATAAATAGGGTATTAAAATATTTTATCTTATATCTCTAGTGACTATGTGATCATGTAAAAAAATTTTCTACCAATATTTTATGAGATTATTAAATTGAAAAATATATGCCTGTGAACAGAAATAATTGAAGGAGAACAGCGAGGACGCGGTTTCATCACAGGCGCATGGTTCTCGGAAGATTCCGAATTCTATTATTTTATTTTGACAGACCCTTGGGCATAAATTCAGACTCCGGCCTATATATATATATTCTATCTATTGCAGTTGCTGCGCATACTTTTCTCAACTACCGCAATGGAGGAAAAGCAACGGCAGTCGCGGCAGCCCAACACAGCAGAAGATCAGCGCCAGTCGGACAACAGCGCCATAACTAAGGAAGTACGTATGTTCATGTTTATATACATACAGAGAGACTCCTCTTCGATGGAGTAAATGGATTAATGTTTTAATGAAACTCGGTCCATATGATATTCTTAATAAATAGATTATTTTCACCAAATTTTATTTAAAAAAAAAAAAAACTCAACAAAAAATAGGTTAATTTTAAAAAAGTTGATATACATGCGAATACGTGGACGTTGAAATTTTAGATGTTCAAGTTAACACGCTTTCCATTTAAATTTTTTGATCAAATTTAAAAATTATCTCCACTAAATTTTATAAAAAAATTATTTCCTTTGTCTTTCAATGTAAACTGTCGTTAAATTTATTAACTTTAAAGGATAATTTTTAAGAAAAGGAAACTGTGTTTTTTGTTCAAGGGGAACAATTTTTGGAGCCAATAAATAGATTAATTAATCTACTTAATGTTTAAAAAATTTTAAAGGCTCTATTTTACGTGCAATACGTATCCGCTTCCTCTTCAATTAATCTTCAGAATTTATAACTTGAGTCCTTAAACAAAAATGTCATTATAATTTTTAATGTAATAAATTATTAAGTATCTTATTACACAAATTTAGGATTCGTTTAGTTGCGTAAATTAATTCATTTATAATTGTTTCATCCTAAAGTAAGACATTGTAATTGTTACTATTATTTTTTCCGCATGAATGTATTATAATTATAAGTTATGTAATTTCAACCACGTTTCTACGTTTTCTTGTTTAATGTCTTAAGTATTAACTTTATTTTATGATTTTATATATTACTTCATTTTTACAACCAAACAATAAAATTAAATTTAAATAATTTACAAATTAAACAATTTTAAATTATCCGGTTAGTGATATTCATGAGTCTTTTCTTTAAATACTCTTATAACCTCTATTAAATTTTCTCTGGGTAACATTTTGTATTTTCGCTAATATTATTTTGATATCCCTTGTGCATTGCACGGGTCTATAGTCAATATTATCTAGTATAAAGATAATAAAAGTTACCCATTAATCCCTTTATTTTAAACATAAATAAAAAGAACAATAAAGTGACATTAAATAATAAAACAAAGTTACCACGTACAATTCCCATCACATCCCTATCAATCTATATACAAATTATAATTTGTTATCTTAACGAATTACTTGATATAAGCTGTTATTATCCGTTAAATATAACGAATTATTTTAAAACAAATTATTTTGAGTCGAATATAAATCAAAATGTTAAACCATTATCAAATCAATTTAGACCCATTAAATTAGTATATATAAAATTAATAAATACATGTATTATTCAAATTATACAGATATAGATTATAAAGGCATTTGTGATATTACGCAAATTATACATATATAGAGTAGAAAATATATGTATAGACATGAATATGTAAAAAATTACACACGTAACTATATAATTGACAGGTCTTAACAGGCGATAATGAGTTAAAGAATATTAATTAATACCGAATCATTAACTATTGTCTCCCACTGAGCCGGTATTGATATGACTCGAAACTGTTAAAGCTCAACTCATTAACATATAACTTCTTATTGTATTATCGTGTCACGTGTTATTTTGTCGGATTTACTCAAATTTCAATTAAGTTAATTCAATTTTTATCCTTGCTATTGTCTACGGTAATAAACAACGTATTAAAATATTTTATCTTATATTTTTAGTGAAAATGTGATCACTCCATTTATGTATCTGACAGAAACAAATAACAATTCCTTAATTCCATCATTGTAGTTGTTGCGCAAACTTTACTCAATTAACGGAATGGAGGAAGAGCAGCAGCAGCCGCCCCAGCCGAACAGAGGCATAGCTAAGAAAGTACGTATGTTCATGTTTTTATATAGAGAGAGAGACCCCTCTTGGATTGAATAAATGAATTAATTTTTTAATGAAACTTGATTCATATGATATTTCTAATATAATATTTGCGAATTACAACAACGATACAATATCTAAATTGCAAACTTTCTAAAATAAGTCATCTAGAGATATATGATTAACCGGTATGTGGCCTAACGAAATCAATTATAATTTATTGTTTAGTTCGATTCGTTGTTGAAATTTTAAAAGTAAATTCACACTCAATTCTTTATCCAGAGAAATTCCGATATGAATATTCTTTCCAAAACAAGAAAATTGCCCGCATTCTGTGATATATATATATATATATATATCTCAAAATTGTACCCCCCTTCATAACACTACCCATACACTTTACTTGGTTGTTATAAAGTTTTTAATTTTCCATTGTCAACCTTAAAACACAAAATTTCTACACATTCATGTGGTAATGGGCGAAGTCACCCAAAGTGGCGAAGTCCAAGTTATAAATTTCTTTCATTAAATTCACACACATATATATATATATATAGACGGTGGTGCAAACTATTTTTATGAGTTCGCACAAATTTAACCGCGATGTCCACTATAATTTGACACCAAAATTCTGTCTCTTCATTTCTCTAAGACTTTATTCAAAAAAGCAAAATATATAAACATTTTCTCTCTCTACTCACGGACACCTCTCTCTCTCTTAAAAGTAAAATCTTCATTTTCTTCTCTCTTCTTCTTCTTCTCCCATATCAACCTAGTTTCTTATGTATATTAATTCAGAATATACGAAAAATTCACAAAATTCAGAATTTAATTATGAGAAATGTGTATGCTTTTTTTAATATAACAATTCCCAGAAATTCTCCATTCTTCTTCTCACAAATCCACTCAAATATAAGTGGCACGAATTCTCTCCTCTCTCTCTCTAGATTTCGAATTGTTTTTTTATTTTTTTTCCTAGATCTATGATTTGATGCTTGAATTGGGTTTGTTTATAATATTGTTTGATTATTGAATGTTATATCATAGTTGAATTAACGTTGTTTCATACTTCAAATATTAAGAAAAAACATACACACTTCTCAGAATTAAAGTCTAAAGTTTGTGAATTCTTAATATATTCTGAATTAATATACATAAGGAGCTAAGTAGATATGGGAGAAGAAGAAAAAAATGGAGATTTTACTTTTAAGAGAGAGGGAGATGTGTCTCGTGGGTAGAGAGAGAAAATGTATTTTTTTTTGTTCTTTATTGGTTAAAGTGTCAAAGAAAGGAAGAGACCGAGGATTGGAGTCAAATTATAATAAACCCAGTGATTAAATTGGTGCTCGCACTTGATCGGCACCCTATATATATATAAAAGACTTTTCTATTAAATTTGAACTTTCATTACTATTAGAGTGAAAAATTCGAATATATTTCAGTCATGCTCTCCAAAATTAAAAAATTGCCTTCATTTTGTGATATATTTCAAGATTGTGTCCCTTTTTATCACTCTTAGTCGTCAGAAAGGTTTTAAGTTTCTGAACTAGCTATAACCAAATAATCGAGCTCGTTGTAAGCATTAGAATATCTATATTATAAGGCATACAAAGTCAATATTCTATTTTCAATTTTATTCATCTCAATTAATGGCTAAGATTCATTTGTAGATAACAAAAAAAAATTTGAGCCCTTAGATATAATTTTAAGATATCAAATCAAGAAATCAAATCACATTTCTCTCTCTCCACCTTATAACACTCACTTGTGATGCAAGAGGGAGAGCAATCATCGTTTCATCCCTGCCTTCCTCACCCAGTGGGTGTTCGGCTCTTTGTTCTTCTACGAGAGCCGTCACCCTAGCTCTCATTTTCTCCTGCAAATAACAATCCAATAACAATTAATCCAATAACTTAATTATTAAATGAAAAGTCGCGTCATTATCACAGATAGGGAGAGAATCTTACCACTGTGTGAGGGTCGTTCTTTTCATACACCTCTGCATAAGCCTCGACGCGAGGGGCGGGTGTTCCCTTGAGCTAGTGCTTCTTCGCCCTAAAAAAGAATGGAGTCATCCCCGAGCAATGATCCTTCTTCTTCTCAAACCGCCTCATTCTCTTCATTCTCTAGCATAAGGCCTGTAAGACATTTTACCATTTATAAACAAATATACATCATTAATTAAATAACAGATTCCAAAACACAACTAATATAGAAAGAGAATTAGACATTACCAAAAAGCGGGGTCTTTGAAGTGTTGTAACATGTATTGCCACTGCTCCGGCCAATGAAAGAACTCAAGAGGGAGGTCCGCCCCATAGGTCTCAAAATGTTGCTTGCAGTTGCTTTTCCACTGCTTGTAATGCTCAGCTGCAGCCTCTTGAATGAAGTTGAACAATCGGTTATCATCAAGAGGGATATTATAGTTGACCTACAAAACAAAACATAACATTAGTCTAAATCACAAAATTTGTGTAAGTAAATAAATAAATAGAAAACTAAGAATAAGCCCCTATTTTTTGAACTCAATAAGATTAAGTACTCCCCAAGATTGGAAATTTGGGTTGTACCTTTATTTTGACTAATGGAAGATAATCATACAGTTGCATTGGTTTTTCATTTATAACATGAATTAGTTTCAACAACATATTGCAAAAAATGTGATGATCAAAATATCCAATAGTAATAGACCCAATATATATATATATATATCCAACAGTATGTAATACAACATACATAACCCATAAATTCATTCATATTTTATAATATTAACAGATACTAAAATTTAATACAATTGATAAAACAGTTACTAATAAACATACACTTCGTTAACCTTGTTAACTTTATCAATAGTTAATAGAATTTTATAGAATACATCACGTTGTTTTTGAAAAACAATAGCTATTTATTAATATTTAAAATAGCTGTTTACAAAGAAAGAATACATAATTTTACATACATTTAAGTTAATTTAGAATTGATATATAAGTTATATAAAAAAAAGGAATTATTTTTCAAAGAAAAAGAAAAAAAATGAATTGATATATTTGATAGCAAAAATTTAGGAAATCAATTTAGGCAGTAAAATGTCAACACCTTCCATATACACATGAATTGTTTATCTATCTCCTTGAATAAGGATAATTCGGTCCAAAATTTATCTGATTAATTATGAGTCGCCATTTAATTATGATAAGGGGGACTAATTACTAAAATCTATTTTTTGGTGGACTAAATCCTACAATTGATCAAAAATAGGGAGATAACACTAATTTTCCCAGAAATAAAATAGTAATTAAGTCGTAAATAAATAATGAAAGTCATTTAGTTGCCCTTACCGAGAGGTAGACGTAGACAATCTGCTTATGGTCCTTGGGCAACTCCGCATATGTCTCGGCCAGCATATGAACTCTATCTCGCACACAACTGCCTATGTCATGTGAAATGAGGCTGTGAATTGCCTCATTTGCAGGCCCCCTGTGCTCATAGGAGTACTCGACAACGATCTTCCCGCCAACCCTAACCATTTGCTGGGTTTTGGCACTAATCACAAGACTTCTCCTATTCTTGGAAGCTGTCATACCTACACAAAACAACACAAGGTTAATATAATCACCATGCATTACAAAGAAAGTAGTTGTAAAAGTTTATAACCTATACCTGAAACATTTAAATCTAAGTCCTTGCAGCGAATGCTGCAAGCAACTGAAGTACCGGTGCTAGCGTTGCTGGCAGTAATAGAGGCTGGGACAGAGGCGGTGGCTGTATCGGCGGTTGGGGTGGCGGTGGCCGTATCAGTGGCTGATGACCTTGGCGGAAGATCCCAGATCTCAAATGCTGGTGGTGGTGGAGGTGGAGGCATGTCCGTCAACGAAACAAGCAACGGAGGCTGCGGCGGTGGTATGGAGCGTTGCATCAAGGACAATCGCAGCTCATCGTTGTCATCAATTTGACTTAGTTTCTTGGATTTGCGACTCGGCTTCGGAGGCATCATCAAATACCTGAAAATGTTCTTATATAATTACGCCAAAGACATAATATATAAAAGTCTTAATAACCCTTAAGAAAAAAAATTTCCAAAACATTAGCTATCATAGAAGGAAGACTATATGTGATATACAAACGGTGCTAAAAATAGAACAAAAATAAAACTACAATAGAATAACCTAAGTGATTGCTGCGGTAGAAAGATGAATTTTGTAAAACTTAAACAAACTATTCATCTTTTATAAAAGTTTGATTGGAAGATGAACAAAAGAAAGTGGCATGAGCAAAGGGTTAAGATAAAGAAGTCTTAATTTTAATAAAATATATCAATCTATATCTATATCTATAAAAGCACAAATAATTAAGTATTTTTAAAGATTCATCATACCCCTAATTAGTGTAGTATTGTATCATATAAAATACGTATTTGTGCTTCCTTGCTTATTGTGAATATTTTGTGTTTAATTTATAATAATAATATATATAAACTTATTTGAAGCATTTGTCTTGTACCTAAATCATCAAAGCACTTGAAAAGTATATAATCCTTTATTTAAATATCAAGATTAGTGTAATGAAATTAAGATACATGCAATAATAATTTATTCAAACTCATATAATAATATTAATAATAACAATTTATATTATATAATTTTCTTTTATATATTAATATATTTTTCTAATAAATATTTATATATAATATAAATATATATAATAAATAAACATAGTATTATATATATATATATATATAAATATTTAAACTAACAAAAAAAACTACTTTTTTAACACTAATTAACTCAACCTAGCTATTATGAATACAAAATTTAGTAACAAAGACAAATAAGAGAGATTATACTAACCTAGAAATCAAATAGGAGGTGAGAACATACATATTTAAACTAACAAAAAGAAACTACTTTTTTAACACTAATTAACTTAACCTAGCTATTATGAATACAAAATTTAGTAACAAAGATAAATAAGAGATATTATACTAACCTAGAAATCAAATAGGAGGTGAGAACAAAGCCTTTGGTGATGAAAATGGTGATTTGCACCTCAAAATCGCCCAAAATCGCCCAACTAGCTTATCCTCCAACCAAAATGCATTATGAGAAAAGGCTTTGTACTTAACTAAAAGAAAAGACACTTAGGCGACTAAGAATGCATTGTCAGTCGTCTAAGTGAGATCTTAAGCGACTGATAACGAGCAAACTCAGTCTCTTAAGCAATCTGGTCAAAGTCCCTTGACTTTGACTAAAAACTGTCAGTGGAAGCTTTTAAGCGACTAACATATAAATCTCAATCGCTTAAGATTTCTTAAGGGACGAACATAGGTCAGTCTCTTAAGTGTAGTCGCATAAGGTCTTTTAGGTTACTAACAAAGGATGGTTGCTGAAGTATAGTCGCCTAAGAGCCTCCTAGGCGACTAATTAACTCTAGTCTCTTAAGTGTAGTCGCTTAAGATCTCTTAAGTGACGAACATAGGTCAGTCTCTTAAGTGTAGTCGCATAAGGTCTCTTAGGCGACTAAGAAAGGATGGTCGATGAAGTATAGTCGCCTAAGAGCCTCTTAAACGACTAATTAACTCTAGTCGCTTAAGTGTAGTCACTTAAGCATGCTTAAGTGACGAACAATAATATTAGTCGCTTAAGAAGTGCTTAAGCGACTGACCAAAAAAAGTCAGTGTCTTAAGATGATTTTTGGTGTAGTATTAATGTGTAGCATTGGATGAGTGCTAAATTCTTTTTAGCACTTTCAGTTTAGTTATATGTGTTCACTTGTGGTGCTATAATATTTTTAATGCCATTCTAGTGTTGGACAATTGATATTAAAAGTTTTTTAAAACCATGTAATTAGTTACTTTGGACACAAATGATGATAAAAGCATTTTAGCGCCTTATAAATAGTTACTCTATTCTAAAGAATTGGTGCTAAATCTATTTTAGCACCTTGATATGTAGCATTGGATGGGTGCTAGATTTGTTTTATCATCTTGGATTTCATTGTTCTCTATTTTCTATTGGTGCTAAATTTGTTTTTTAAAACCTTGAATTTCATAGTTCTGTTTTCTATTGGTGTTAAATCTGTTTTAGCACCATAAATTTTGTTATTCTCTATTTTGTATTGTTACTAAAACCCTTTTAGTCCCATTTCAGTAGTGGACAATTGGTGCTAAAATTGTTTTAGCACCATGTAAATAATTACTCGGTTTTGGATGATTGGTGCTAAATTTGGATTGAATATGTTTATATTTTTTTTAATGGAGACTTGTTTATATATACTTTTATATCTTCCAATCTATTTTAATAAAGTCTTTTGTCCAACAATTAAAAATACTTGGTAAATTAGGGAAGAAACTAAATAAATATTGTAAAATATTGTTGACCAAAAAAGGAGGTGTAGAAGTATTGTGACTTTTCTTCTATCAAGAGAACAGAGAAGGCATTACAAATTAAGAGACCAAAAGAAAAGTAGAGAAGAAAGAGAAAGAAACATGTATGAGAGCTTTGCACTCTTTTAGTCGCTCCTAATGTACATATAGGTGTTAATTAATTTATTATATTAAGGTTATTGTATTATTAATTAAATAATGAATGGGCATCAATGTCTTTTTTGTGCAATGTTCTTAATTTATTGATTTATAATTGTCCTTTACAATTATGTTATTATTGGATGGGTCCTTATGTCCAATTGCCCTTTTGAATTTTGTGAATTCACATAATTAATTAAAATTAATTGTGTAATCATACTTATGTAATCCTCTTAATTATTCAATAACTAACTAACATTAAAATATTAATTTTCTTGATTATTGAGCTTCAGTCTTCATAAATAATTATTCACCCCTTTATTTTCTTATAGAAAACACTATCAACAGCAGATTCTATTTCGTTAAGAAAGTATTTATTTATTAAATTTGTTTTTTATTTTTTTTAAGTATCCTAGTCCCGTTCTTAGATGTTTCAAACTGATTACTATCACTTATTTTCTTTTTCTTTCATTTCACCTACAAGAGGAGGCTTGATGATAACTTGATGGGATAGGATGTTTTTTGAAGTGTGAACTCCCCAATGTACTGCCTATTTTGTGTTGTATGTGCACTGCCAGCTATCTACAATTCTACTTTGTTTGCTATTGTTGGTTTGTTGTAACTACTTGCAATGCTACTGGACTATCCACTCTACTTTCAGTTTGCTTTTCTTTTTTTCCTTTTTTTCTTTTTTTTTTCGATATTGAGGTTTTGGTAATGTGCCGTACCATATCGTACCATACCGATATTTGGGTATACCTAAAATTTTGGTATGGCAATAGTAGTAGATTTTGGTTTACCGAATTTTTAGTATGATACACAGTACACTCAGTATGATACGATATTTACTAAATCCACCTTAGTGATGTCCAAAGTGGGGAGAGCCACTAGCCGGTTAATTATGTGGGTTCACCAATTATTAGTAAGAGGATATAGGTTTCAATTCCATTGTAAACAAGTTTGAAATCTGTTGGCCAAAGTGTGATTTTTGTCGGAGGGGAACAATCTTTTTTTGGAGACAATAAATAGCTTAATTAATCTACTTAATATTTAAAAAAATTAAAAGGCCCTATTTTACATGCTACACATATCCGCTTCCTCTTTAATTAATCATCAGATTTCATAAATAAAAATGAACATTTAGTGACGAATAATTTGCCATTACTTTTCAAAAAAAATCAATTGCATAGAATTCATTAGATTATGAGTGGAATTTACATGGAAATTAATTCTAAGCAAGTAAATGTTGAAAACTAAATTTCCTGAAAAATATTATTTTAACTGGCAATCTTCATTACCTGTAAAACAAATCCATCAATAATTCATGCGAAACAGCGCTCGACACAACCGAAAAAACTGGCAAATCGGAAATTTCATTCTTACTACAAGAACACAGAATCCAAAGTGCTAAATCACAGATGTTCCCCAAAACACAGAACCGAGTAAGGATGATTTTAAATGCACTTTATCAAAACAAATAAAATTAATGAAGAAACTTTACATTATTTTGAAGTGAGAGACAAAATCATATTCTTCAATCTTCTTCCAATTAGTTTCGCTGCAGATGGGATGAAAGAATAAGAGAAAAAGGGGATGGAAGAATAAGAGAAGAAAGGGTTTTATTATGCTCGAGTAACAGCGGCAATAGCATGGGATTTTTGGTGGGGTGAGTTTACAGATCTCAATTAGCTTATTTTAGGTAAAAATTATTTAATGTAAAAATTTTAGGTGGGGTGAGAAGCCTAATCTAGTGGGTGTATTTAAAATCACCCAAACAAAAATGTCATTATAATTTTTAATGTGAGAAATTATTAAGGGCCCATTTGGTTATCCTTCAAATTGCGAATTAAATAATTTACAATTAAGTAATTTACAAAAATTTTATTTATTAGTGTTTGGTTATGTAAATTGAACAATTGTGAATATGATAATTCAAGTTGATTCACAAAAACTCAAATTAAGTCATTTCAAGTCAAACTTGAAATTGCCTAATTCTAGAGTTAAATAATTCATTCCAACTCTATTTTTTGAGAAGATTTAGTTTCTACCCGTGATGTTGATGCATCTAGACAAAATTTTAAATAACATAGAACAATAGAGAACATGTTTTTATTCTAACAATCGGAATTTCTCGTTTAAGTTTTCCAAACACTACTTGAATTAGAATTGAATTATTCATAAATGAGCAAATTCACAATTCTTCAGGATGGGTCTCAATTTTTCTATGGATAACATTTTTTATTTTCGCTAATATTATTTTGAGATTCCTGGTGCAATGCACGGGTCTAAAGTCAATATTATCTAGTATAAAGATAATAAAAGTTACCCATTAATCCCTTTATTTTAAACATAAATAAAAAGAACAATAAATTGAGATTAAATAATATAACAAAGTTACCGTAATGCCCGTCGCGTCCCTATCATTCTATATATAAACCTAATTTGTCAACTTAACAAATTACCCGGTATAAGCCATTGTTACCCGTTTAATATAATGAATTATTTTGAAACGAATTATTTTGAGTCGAATATAGATTAAAATGTTAAACCATTAATTATCAAATCAAATTAGACTCATTAAATTAGTATATATAAAATTAATAAATACATGTATTATTCAAATTATACATATATAGATTATAAATGCATTTTTGATATTACCCAAATTATACATATAAAGAATAGAAAATATATGTATAGATCGACATGAATATGTATAAAATTACACACGTAACTTCATAATTAAAGGGTCTTAACAGGCGATAATAGGTTAAAGAATATTAATTAATACTGAATCATTAACTATTGTGTCTTACTGAGTCGGTACTGATATGACTCGAAACTGATAAAGCTCAACTCATTAACATATAACTTCATGCTGTATTATTGTATTATGTGTTGTTTTGCTGGATTTACTTAAATCTCAATTGAATTAATTCAATTCTTATCCTTGCTATTGTCTATGGTAATAAACAACGTATTAAAATATTTTATCTTATATCTCTAGTGGATATGTGATCACGTAAGAAAATTTTTTACCAATATTTTATGAGATTATTAAATTGAAAAATATATGCCTGTGAACAGAAATAATTGAAGGAGAACAGTGAGGACGCGGTTTCATCATAGGCGCATGGTTCTCGGAAGATTCCGAATTCTATTAATTACTTTATTTTGACAGAACCTTGGGCATAAATTCAGACGCCGGCCTATATATATATATATATATATTCTATCTATTTATATATCTAACAGAACCAAATAACAATTCATTCCATCATTGTAGTTGCTGCGCATACTTTTTTCAACTACCGCAATGGAGGAAAAGCAACGGCAGTCGCGGCAGCCCAACACAGCAGAAGATCAGCGCCAGTCGGACAACAGCGCCATAACTAAGGAAGTACGTATGTTCATGTTTATATACATACAGAGAGACTCCTCTTCGATGTAATAAATGGAGGAAAAAAAAAAAAAAAAACTCAACAAAAAATAGGTTAATTTTAAAAAAGTTGATATAGATGCGAATATGTGGACATTGAAATTTTAGATGTTAAATTAACACGCCCTCCATTTAAATTTTTTGATCAAATTTGAAAATTATTTCTACTAAATTTTATAAAATAATATATTTGCGTTGCCTTTCAATATAAACGGTCGTTAAATTTATTAACTTAAAAGGAAAATTTTTAAGGGAAGGACACTGTGTTTTTTGTTCGAGGGGAACAATCTTTTCTTGGAGCCAATAAATAGATTAATTAATCTACTTAATGTTTAAAAAATTTGAAAGGCTTTATTTTACGTGCAATACATATCCGCTTCCTCTTCAATTAATCTTCAGAATATATAACTTGAGTCCTTAAACAAAAATGTCATTACAATTTTTAATGTAATAAATTATTAAGTATCTTATTATACAAATTTAGGGTTTGTGTAGTTGCATAAATTAATTCATTAGCAAATTAGGATTTAGCCCAAAATTTTAAGGGTCTCTTTACTCAAACCCATTACATTTTAAAAATTAGTGAATGGCCCAGTTTTTAGGATTTAACTCAATTGTTTTTATTTAGCCAAAATTTAGAAATAATTTTCTTTTCCAATATTATAGCTTTTTTAATATTAATCTGATTAAATTATCCTTATTAAATGATAAGGTTATTATAACATTTATTTTTAGACACTATATAATACAATTAATAATAGATATTTGTCAACTCTATAGTATTTATCATTATCTGTAATATAATTAATAATAGATATTTATGACAAATACATATATATCTCTACCAAGATTTCTTTTTAAATTAATTAAATAATACATAATACAAATAAATTAAAGTCTACATTTATCTCCATAGACTGTTATTCGTTTGTTTATTAATAGAGGATTTGAAGATTGACCCCCTAATTCTAGTAGTGCATACCCTTTATTGTGAAGATGAACATTACATTAAAAAAATATATCTTTACGAGATCAATTAGCAATGTCAAAGTCTAATGTTTGTGGCGAAATATGGGATATACAAAAATTTCATTGTGAATTTGTGTGTTGTTGTGATCATGCAATATATGATCCAAGGGACTACCAGTAATGCTCTATTTGATGTTAAATAATGATTGTTAGAACATTCATTCTATGGTTAGTAAATTCTTTCTTTTTTGAATCCCTCTTTCTTTACATTCTTTCATATTAAAGATTCTTGATCTTGATATATTTAATACAACTCTGTTTTTAATTTTACTTGTGCAATGTCTTTTTAATATAACTGTGTTTTTAGTTTAACTTGTATAATGTCTTTTTTAATATGATTGTATTTTTATTTTTACTTGTGTACTTTTTTTTAATATTACTGTATTTTTAGTTTGACTTGTGCAATTTCTTTTAATGTGACTTTAAGTTTATTTTTAACCATGTAATTTTTTTTAATGTAACTGTGTTTTTAGTTATATTTATATGTAATATTAACTATTAAGATGTCTTCTAAGTGTCCAAAGTTTTAATATTTGATATTTTTAATGTGGTTATATTTTTAGTTTTACTTGTGTGATCTTTTTTTTAATATGATTATATTTTTTTAGTACATATATAGTGTATAATATTTACGTTTAATATGTCTTGAAGATGCTCCAATTTTAATTTTTGATATTTTGTTTTTACTGCAAGTCAACTTCTTAATTTTTTTAATATATATTTATTCTTTGGAAATTAAAAATTACAAAAACTTATCATTTGTAGTTACATTTACAAATTTTGAAATTGAATCTGTTAAAATTTGAATTTAAAAGCATATAAATCCCTAAAAGATATATTAAATATAATTTTAGGTGAATAATAAATTTTAATTTTAAAAAGGATAAGATGGGAAAAATGTAAAAGAAAAAAAATAATAAAATCATTTATAAAATGCATATTTAGTAATTATCCATTCATTTGGGCCAATTACTAATTTTCCAAATGTAGTGAGTTTAAAGCAAAACAATTTGAATTTTCTGGGTTAAAAACAAAAAGGCCCTTAATTTATTTATAATTGTTTCATTGTAAAGTAAGACATCGTAATTGTTACTATTGTTTTTTCCACATGAATATATTATAATTATAAGTTTTGTAATTTTAATTATGTCTCTACGTTTTTTTGTTTAATGTCTTAAGTATTAATTTTATTTTACGATTTTATATATTAGTTCATTTTTGCAACCAAAAATTAAAATTAAATTTAAATAATATACAAATTAAACAATTTTAAATTATTCAAATCAAATGGGCTTTTAAAGTGTCCTCGTAAGATAATTCAAGAGTATTTTTCTTTAAATACTATTATAACCTCTATTAAATTTTATTCAGGATGGGTTTCAATTTTTCTTTGGGTAACATTTTGTATTTTTGCTAATATTATTTTGACATCCCTTGTGCATTGCACGGGTCTATGGTCAATATTATCTAATATAAAGATAATAAAAGTTATCCATTAATCCCTTTATTTTAAACATAAATAAAATGAACAACACAGTGACATTAAATAATATACCAAAGTTACCATAAAAATTATTTTGAGTAGAATATAGATCAAAATGTTAAACCATTATCAAATCAATTTAGACCCATTAAATTAGTATATATAAAATTAATAAATACATGTATTATTCAAATTATAAAAATATAGATTATAAATGCATTTGTGATATTACCCAAATTATACATATATAGGATAGAAAATATATGTATAGACATGCATATGTAAAAAATTACACACATAACTATATAATTGATGGGTCTTAACAGGCGATAATGACTTAAAGAATTAATATTAATTTATACCGAATTATTAACTATTGTGTCCTATTGAGCCGATATTGATCGATATGACTCGAAACTGTTAAAGCTCAACTCATTAACATATAACTTCTTATTGTCTTATTGTGTCACGTGTTATTTTGCCGGATTTACTCAAATTTCAATTGAATTAATTCAATTTTTATCCTTGCTATTGTCCATGGTAATAAACAACGTATTAAAATATTTTATCTTATATCTTTAGTGAAAATGTGATCACTCTATTTATGTATATGACAGTACCAAATAACAATTCATTAATTCCATCATTGTAGTTGTTGCGCAAACTTTACTCAATTAACGGAATGGAGGAAGAGCAGCAGCAGCCGCCCCAGCCAAACAGAGGCATAGCTAAAGAAGTACGTATGTTCATGTTTATATATATAGAGAGAGACTCCCTTTCCAGGGAGTAAATGGATTAATATTTTAATGAAACTTGGTTGATATAATATTTCTGATATAGTATTTGCGAATTACAACAACGATATCAATATTTAGACTGCAAACTTTCTAAAATAAGTCATTAGACTGCATATAAAAAAGCGCCGAACTCAGAGACTTACATTTATTTTTTTTAATAAAATTAAGTTAAAAGAGTAACCGGTACGTGGCCTAACGAAATCACTTATAATTTATCGTTTAGTTCGACTCGTTATTGGAACTTTTGAAAAGTAAGTAAATTCACACGTACTCAATTCTTTATCCAGAGAAATTCTGATAAGAATATCATTTCCAAAACAAGAAAATTGCCCGCATTCTGTGATATATATATCTCAAAATTGCCCCCCTTTCATAACACACTTTACTCGACTGATATGAAGTTTTTAATTTTCCATTGTCAACCTTAAAACACAAAATTTCTACACTTTCATATGGTAGTGGGCCTGAATTTCATCTGATACCATATGTGACAGCCCAGAGTCACCCAAAGTGGCGAAATCCAAGTTATAAATTTGTTTCCTTAAATTCACACACACATATATATATATATATATATATACACGGTGCCGTTCAGGTGTGAACTATTTTAATGAGTTCCCATGAATTTAACCACGAGGCCCACTATAATTTGATTCCAAAACTCTGTCTCTTCCTTTCTCTGACACTTTAACCAAAAATGTAAAATAAAAAAACATTTTCTCTCTCAACCCACGGACACATCTCTCTCTCTTAAAAGTAAAATCTCCATTTTCTGCTCTCTTCTTCTTCTTCTCCCATATCAACCTAGTTTCTTATGTATATTAATTCAGAATATATGAAGAATTCACAAAATTCAGAATTTAATTATGAGAAATGTGTATGCTTTTTTTTAATATAACAATTCCGAGAAATTCTCCATTCTTCTTCTCACAAATCCACTCAAATATAAGTGGCACGAATTCTCTCCTCTCTCTCTCTCTCTAGATTTTGAATTTTTTTTTCTTCTAGATCTATGATTTGATGCTTGAATTGGGTTTGTTTATAATATTGTTTGAGTATTGAATGTTATATCATACTTGAATTAATGTTGCTTCATACTTCAAATAGTAAGAAAAAACATACACACTTCTCAGAATTAAAGTCTAAAGTTTGTGAATTCTTAATATATTCTGAATTAATATACATAAGGAGCTAAGTTGATATGGGAGAAGAAGAAGAAGAAGAAAATGGAGATTTTACTTTTAAGAGAGGGAGAGAGAGAGATATGTCTCGTGGGTAAAGGAGAGAAAATATTTTTTTTTGTTTGCTTTATTGGTTAAAAGTGTCAAAGAAAGAAAGAGATCGAGTATTGTAGTCAAATTATAATCAACCCCGTGATTAAATTGGTGCTCGCACCTGATCGACACCCTAAATATATATAAAAGACTTTAATATTAAATTTGAACTGTCATTACTCCCTATACATATTTTAGCAATATTAGAGTGAAAAATTAGAATATATTTCAGTCATGCTCTCCGAAATAAAAAAATTGCCTTCATTTTGTGATATATCTCAAGATTGCGTCCGTTTTTATCTCTCCTAGTCGTCAGCAAGCTTCCAAGTTTCTGAACTTTAAATAACTAAATAATCGAGCTCGTTGTGAGCATTAAAATACACAATTGCTATAACTCCACACGGTAGTAGGCTTACCTTTTTATGACAGTCAACTACCACTAACTCTGCCACCTTCCTTTTTTCTTATTCTTGTTTCTTCCTTATTGCCTCGTTTAATTCATGTATTAAGGTCCGCGAGATTAATAATACCAGTATTAATAATATTAGATTATTAATCTTGATATTAATTTAATACAAATATCCTGTTTGATTCACGCAATATTAATACTGAGATATCTCATGCTGGTATTAATATCATGTTTGGTTATGTACCTCGTATACGAGATTGTATTTTGGACTAACAAAATAAAAAAAAAATATTTAATAATAATATAATAGTAGTAGTAATGGTATTTTTGAAAATATATAGTTTATTTTTCTTAATCCTTGATAAACAATACCACCTCTCCTCTGATATTAAATTATACCACAAAGAGTGGTATTAAGTTAGTACCGGTATTAGTAATCCCAGCACATTTGTGCGAATCAAACAAGGTATTATAAAAAAAAAATTATATTAACAATCCCATCCCACTTTTTAATACCCAAATCAAACGAGGTCTTATTGTGTTGCAAAAACCTATAATTAGCCATCAAAAAAAAATCACATTCATGAATTTTAACGGTTAAAGTACTTACCACGTTACAAAAGAATATAATACTTAAAATGTGATTGTTTTTTCTTGCTCTGATAAGAAATTGCTGGCTATAATTGTTTTAAATTATTATTTAAAATAAAATTTTCATGTTTTTGTGTATATGCCCAGGAAAAACCGCTAATGCCGATGATGCCCGCCTACTACCCATCATACGATGGGGCCCAAGGGAGGAGACAAATTCAGCAAAAAGTTCGTTTTCTTTTATTTTTAATAAAACATCTGCAATAAAATTTTAATAACATGATAAATAAGATATTTCATTATCATACTTAAATTACGGTGCCCAAAACATTCGCGAAAGAACATAATGCATGGGTCCAAAACTGTATCAGTCAAGCGTTTGAGCCTTTGAGCCGCACTTTACTGCGAGAGATTTAGGTGCATAAAACTTTTTCAAACCATACCGACCTCATTTAATTGCACGTCTGAATTCCTAGAATTTTGTGCCATGTTTTACTTTCTTGACCCTCCTATATGTTTAGCGGTTGGCTCTGAGACGCCAATTAGTTACATGTGCCTATTGTCACACTAATTTAATTAGTGCATATATATATTAAAGAATTTAATTAAGTTCTATTTTATCATACATTTATATTATGAAACATTATTTTATCCTGCATTCTTTAATCATTATATGCTCTCGTAAAATAAATATATTTTATTTATCCTATATAAATATATTCTACTTATCTTATGTATATTATTCATTGTGAATGTTCTTATCGCCTAAACTTGAGAGTAATAATTATTTAGTTAGCCTATATTGATGCTATACTCATTGAATCATTCATTCCTGACAATTAAGCCTATGTACAATAAGAATATCCCCAGTTTTTGAAATAATCTGTTTAGTTCATTGAAGCATCACTCATTTCTTCAAAAAAAATTAGTAAATACAAAGGATCTATCTACCTAGCTTGTTTTTCATTACTAACCACCTTTAATTTAATGCATTTCTATAATATCTCTTACAATATCTAGTCTAGGTATTAATGAGACTATCTAGATTATATATCACAATATGTACTATTTGTTGTCTGTATCTATGTTAATAAAATCACTGAATATATGTTCATAAATCACAATATCTACCTTCTTTTACATCAATAGCCACATTTTAATACGATTAATCTGAAAAATATCTTATCGTGTACTATTTGAATATCTATGGGAGTACTATCTTAATTACATGATAAAATATCTAACTAGGTCAATAAGTTTCATAATAAAATCTTAGCGTCT